>BPVZ01000053.1:1025283-1037361 GCA_020521535.1 Rubroshorea leprosula | reverse complement strand
AAATACAAAATGTAAATTTTTGAAAAAAAATGTAATGTAAAAATATAATAAATAATTACATTAAAATTAAAATTGTATAACATTAACTATTTAAGATATAACAATAATTCTACCAAAAATAGATGTAGTTATAATTACAAAATGTAAATTTTTGAAAAAAAATGTAATGTAAAAATATAATAAATAATTACATTAAAATTAAAATTGTATAATATTAACTATTTAAGATATAACAATAATTCTACCAAAAATAGATGTAGTTATGATTATATATTATTTTATTAAGACACAAAATTATTTTAAAAAATATTGATTTTGTTTGATTTAGTTATTAAAAATAATAGATAACTAATAAAATAAATAATATTTATTATTTAATATATTACATTAATTTGTAAACAAATTTTTCAATATTATAATTAATTATTTAAGAACAAATTATAAATTAATAAAATATTAATTAAATTAAATAATATTTATGTAATTTATACACAATAATATGCAACATAACTACAATTTTTTATAGTCATCTCCTTTGAGTAAAGGTAACACGAAAGGTAACACGAAAGAGGTTTACATCCCCACCATGAACAGAACACTTATCAAATAATCATTTTTCTGTCGATTTACAGAGGTGATTTTTTTTTTATATGTATATAATTTTTTAAAATAAGGAGATTAGTGGGCATCTGGGGTTCGTTCCCTCCCCTAAATTGCAATCCCTTAAAAAAAAAAAAACACAAAACAAACAAACAAGATTAGATTAGTGCTTTAAATCAACACCAATAAAAAATTACTCCAACGAGCAGGGTCGACCATTTTGCGGATCAACCCTGGACAACGACTCAAGTCCAAGATATCTAATCTACAACCGGTTAAGGCAATTGTGTGAGACTTAGCTCCATCTAAGAATGAATTCGTTGACGGCACCCAAAAATGGACTGGATTCCGGAAAATTTACTCATTATATTCCAGGAATTGAAGGCGGAGCAGGAAAAGGTAATTTTTTTTTTTTTCTGTTTTCCTTTTGAATTCGTTCAAGCTTTACTCGTTTAAGTCAATGTTGATTTTCTTAATCGTTTATATTTTCACAAATTTCTGCAGGAGGTGGGGGTTGATTCAGAGACAGAATTGGTAAAGGCTCATCATCTTTTCCAATTCCAATCAGTTTCGGATTTTTTTTTTTTTTTTAATATAGAGTTGTGATCACTAGCTAGAAACCAACTATGAACACATAAAAGTGGCTAACTTTTTGTTTGATAATCTGTCAAAAGTATGATTCTTGGTTGATATTGCTAAAGTTATGATTCTTGGTTGATATTGCTGAAAACTTTAGTATCTATTCATGGGTCTGAGAGAGCAGGGAGTACCATCTCCCACACACTTCAAAAGCTAACTTTTTTCTTTCTCTAAACCAATAAAATGCAAGAAACAAGTTTAAAGCATTTCACGAGGCAGATTTCGATCCGTTTTGAATCCACTTCCTCTTGTACTCTATAATTGGAATAAGTCAACCATATGCATATGCCTGTACCTGTTGATTCCTTCTCATAAATTGACATTTTTCATTAACCTTTTTTAAAATTTGATAACATGGGTATGTCACATTATCACAGTGTTATATAGCACTCTCCTTATTATTTAAGGGTTGATATACTCCATGAGGTTGATATTACTTTATGTTTGAGTTGAGGAAAAAAAAAAAGAAGGAAATTTTCTTTTTCTTTTCTTCATTTGGATACATAACTAAATTAAAAGAAAAAAATAAAGTAATAGAAGGAATTCCACCCCCCTCCAATTTTTTTCAATAACCAAATAGATAAATTTTTTCCCCTCCCCTCCCCCCTTCTCTCCCCATTCTCCTTAATCCAAACATACTATACACGTTCTCACTTTAGTTCATACCAAACTACTAAATCATGATCAGTAAAACTTTTACTCAACTCTACCTACATTTATAAATTGTTGTTACGCAAGACACTCATCAATTAAAGAGGAATATGTTCTCAATATTGGATACTCATCAAGAAAACTTCAGGCTTTGCTTAATGTAAATTATATAGAAAGGAAATGTTTCTATTAATTAATGATACGGGAGGAGTAGGAAAGCTTGAGGGAATCATTTTGAGTTTTTGAATTTATCTGTACTCTTGATCTTTTGAATTGTTTCCGTGGTTTATGGTGCTCCATAAAATCTTCTACATATGTATTGTCAAAATCATACTCAAACGTTTGAAAGAAATGTGCTTTTCATTTCAAAATATTTATTGTGAATGGTAGTTATTTTAGGAAATTTAACAAGATGTTTATCATTCATGCTCTGCATGTGCTTTCTAAAAGAATATGAAATTGTAGGTGTTTTTCTTTACATTAATTGTATTATTATTATTATTATTTTGAATGCATGTGAGAGTTCCCTTTTTCTTTCTTTCTTTTCAAGTTTCTTTTCCTATTATCTCTTATCAATTTCATGCATCATTTTCTCATTAGAAGCAGTTAATATGAAGTATGTGTAGTTAGGAGGGATAATTAATGATAAGTCTAATAAAAAATGATGTCGAGGGCTCAACAGCACTTCATGAGGTGCAAAATTGCTAATTAAGAGATCATGCCATTATTAAACCAAATCCAACACATGAAAGGTCTGACCTTATAAAGAAAACTGCTTAAGAGTGTTTAGTTTAGCTATGAAGAAGAAGGAGATGAGGATGATTTAGGCACTTAAAATAAAGAGAGTTAAGTGGAACAATGGCCAGCAGTTGACAATCATGAGATAGAGAAATTTCATTTATTAGCATGTGTGGTGTTTTGTTTGTTCCCTTGATCACTTTCTAGTGTGTCTCTTTGCTTTAGAGAAAGAAACCCATACATTATTCTTCTGTTGAACCACTTCCTCTAGCCTATACCGCTTCCACACAGTTTTCTATATTGTTTACTTTTTGGTGACTGGACCCATGTACCACAACCCCAATAAACTAAAGAAGTTGAATTTTGCATGATTGTGGA
Organism: Rubroshorea leprosula; assembly: GCA_020521535.1. Taxonomy (NCBI): domain Eukaryota; kingdom Viridiplantae; phylum Streptophyta; class Magnoliopsida; order Malvales; family Dipterocarpaceae; genus Rubroshorea; species Rubroshorea leprosula. The sequence continues at coordinate 1,034,355 of BPVZ01000053.1, read as the reverse complement.
AAATTCCATGAACTGCTGGAGAGTGTGGTTCTCTTTCGTGACCAATGGTACATCCAAAGAATCCAAAAGATATAGAAAGATGTGATAAATGCAATGCATTATAAGTGGGAGCATATTGCGGAAAGAAGTTTCCGTTCTATCATTACCTTCTATTATTGTAGCTTTTCTTGTTTTAACTTATAAGTATCATTTCTTTTTGTTCTCCTTTTTCTACACGTAAGAAATTATTATGGCAGAACCCTCAAATCCACCCTTAAAAAATATCGGTAAGGACACATCCACCTCTCAAAAAAATGAAGGGACAAATTGTCCATTGAAATCAGAAATCAATACAAATCACCCATTTTTTAACATTTTTCGTTAAAAAATGTTGACATGACAAACAGAATTTTGACGTTTTTTCGTTAAAAAAGAGGTGATTTGTATTAATTTATAATTTTGAGGGGCAATTTGTCCCTTCGTTTTTTTGAGGAGTGAATGTGTCCCTACCGATATTTTTTAAAGGTGGATTTAAGGGTTTTACCAATTATTATTGTATTTGTGGCCTAATCCTTTGGTACGTGGTAATCTGCTAAGAAGTACATATATTTCTGAGTGTGTTTGAGTTTGTAGTTTTTTCCCTTTGTGGGTTACATGGCAGAAGGCAACCATATCCCATTCTTTTTTACATATGATCAACTTAGATGCTATGTGACTTAAACATAAGATTTGCAACTTTCCAAGGAGGAAAATAACTATTAGGGCTGTTTAGGTGATTTGCTTACTGGGAGAATCCTAAGATTTCATTCCAAGATTTCTGATATTAGTCTCACCGACCTATGGTGGTGGCGTTTCAGATGATTGCACATGATGAAGCATAATGAAAATGGTTTTGTAGTGTTTTCCAAAAGGACTTGCAACTTTCCAAGGAGGAAGATAACTACTAGGGCGCTGTTAGGTGATTTGCTTGCAGCGAGGACCCTAAGATTTCATTCCAAGATTTCTGATGTTAGTCTCACCGACCATGATAGTAGTCTTTTCAGGTGATTGCACATGATGAAGCATATTGAGAATGGTTTTGTAGGGAGAGAGGGAGGGAGAGAGAGAGAGAGAGAAGCAAATCTCTGTACCACAGACAGTAGAAGTGGATTTTCCATCTTTGTTCTCTACCTGCATCGAATCTCAATCATGATGTCCATTAAATTCTGCTATTTGGTTAGTCTCCCCAACTGTTTTACTGTGACAACAGCAGAACAGCTTTTTCATCCACATCAATATAACAATAGAACCTTGTAGTGTCACCATAGAAACAAAGTTCAAAAGCTTCATAATGTTATAGTCCATTACCTAGCTTTTTTTTTTTTTTTTTGGTGTATCAAATGATCCTCTGGATCGAGATGCTGAAAAACAGTACTTCCCACGTCTTGAATAGATTGTGAACTCCATTGCTGAAGTTAATTTGCTTCTGCTTTTGTTTGTTGACTTGTCCTCTATTATTGAAACTCATTTTGCGTCACTTTGTGTTTTGAATAGTTCTCCATCGAAGGATTTGCTTTCAAGCAGCTTTTCCAATCGGGATTTTCATCAACTAGAGCTGGTAAGCATTCTAAATCACACAAATTTAGTTGGGAATATTTGAAAACAGAGAAACATACAATGTGTAGTAGTAAACTGATTATCTTGATTCTGTATAATGTTGACTTGACGTAAACATATATGCCTTGAGATATGACCAATGTGGACAAAAAAATTTTCTGAGGGTGAGATTGAGAAGATTTCTGTCTTTTCATAATTATTGGGTGCCATTAATTATTATTATCTGTGTGGTGATTATTATAATTGAGACTCCTAATTCTTCCCTTGATGATCAAGAGATTTAGTGGGGAAGGAGCAAGGTAAAGAAGAAAGAAAACAATGAAGTTGAAGGTTCAACTGGGGAAGCATTCAACTTGACTGTATATGTCATTTGGTGCTAGCATGCTGTCAGTCTCAATACCAATGTTTAAAACACAACCCTATGACTGACCCGTTTTTAGCATTGGTCTGGTTTAATCAGTTTAATTAACTGGTTTGACCAGTCAAATAAAAAATAAAATTTTTCATCATTCTATTATATATTTTCTTGTTATATATTGATATTATTCTATTTCAAGACATAATCACCTTAAAAATAACTTACAAATCACCTTAGAAGAAACTTAAAAGGTTGAATTTAATTAAATAAATGTAATTTAAAAAGACAAAATGCATAAAAAAGTGAAAATTTTAAAAAATAAAAGATTTTGAAACAAATTGTGTTGGGTCAACTTGTTGACCATGTTTTACAACTTTGATTGGGTTAATATTCAAAACAGGTTAAAATATTAACTCGATCTACATTTGTAATAAACTCTGGTTGTGGTTAAACCAATTCAACCAATCGGCTTAGACTAAGTTTTAAAACCATAGTCAATACATCATCTGTCGACTTATCAAATTTCTATGAAATATCATCTTCATTTTTAGGGGGAAACTGAAGATTGCTGTGTCACAACTCACATAAGAAAGTTACCCCAATTATTGATTTTGATTATAGTTAAGTAAACTAACTTCTGAAGTACCAAAAAGAAGAGAGAAAAGTAAAAATCATGACATTATGACATTTTAAATGTTAAAATTATTTGTGAAATTATTTCAATATCTTATTATTATTATTATTATTATTATTATTATTTTGTATTGGTTCATTAAAAATATTTAATTTTTTTTATTATTTATAATATTTTAATTGTCAAAACATTCTAATTTTCTATGAACAAAAAACACGTGATAGCCAAATTAGTTGTCATTCTTTACAGGTTGAACAAATTTCGGATTTATACCCTTGCAAAAAGACAATTTTTGAAGGTAGGGATATTTGGAGAAAGAAAGAATCATCAAGAACCAGAGAAATGGTAAACTATTAGTTAGGATAGGATACGATCATCCATTCATTTAAAAGTTATGGTCTATGACAGAAAGATGTGGAGAAGAGAAGGGAATATTTAGACTTGCCGTCCTGCCCTGGCATGGCATCATGGCATGCTTCTTTTTATAATAAAGTCGTCCACACAATCAGAATCCTGCTCACCACCGGCAGAACTTTCCATCCTCCAGTCCTTTCTCATCATCATGAATGCCCACATGTAACAAAATGCATTCATATATCAAACCCTTCATTTCACCCTTCAATGTATTCCACGATGCCTGAAGGCTGCAGTCAATATTTTCCGCATAAAAGGGATAAAGGCAATGCTCTGTATATGAAGAAACTAAAATGCATTGAATTGGCTTCTTGTATGCGTAGGTATATATGCACTGAAGTGGATTCTCAGCTAGTGGTAAATTGGATTGCATCACAAACAAGATTTGGTAATCATATTGATCAGGAATGAAGGTACTCATAATTTTGGACTCATAATAAATATACAATAAAAATATGTCTTTTAATTTATACTGACTTATTTTTAATCAATTTCAACATAAAATTACATCTTAACTACTACTTACAACAAAAATTATGTAATTTCATGTTTAAATTGATTGAGAAAATAAAGATTTTGAAAAAATTTTAAAAAAATATATTTATAATAAAAAAATTATCAATTATTTAAATAATTTAACATTAAAAATAAAATATTATAAATTTAACTTATATGATATGATAACGAAGTTAAGTTAAAAAGTAGGAAAGTACTGCCTCCATGCAATCCAAAATAATAATAATAAATATATATATAAACAGTAGCGGAAGTACTAATCGGATGAGAGAAACAAAAAATGTTAGCAATATTTGACTCCAAGAATGGGATGGCAATTGGCAAATTTGGCGTAGTCACATCTTTTTCAGCTAAAAATGAAATGGGGTTCGTGGTGGGGTCTGAAGGGGTGGTGGCTCTGGGGCACCAATACTTTGCATGACACATGTTAAAATTTTAAAGTTTGTCAGCCTGTACGATGAAACGGGTGATTTTTGACACTATGTCAACGCTCTGCATCAAATCGTTCCTGCCGCCTGCCTAACTTAACTGCTTTAAGCTTTTCACCCGGTATGAATAGCCCCCCATTATTTTCGCTCTTTTTTTGTTTTATAAATGAAAAAAAAAAAGTTTTTGTACGTTGATGTTGTGGTTGTTTTTCTTCTTTTTTTAAAAATTTTTTTAATTTTAAAGTATATTGTTAAAGATTTATTTTTTGATTCATATTTTTTAAAATTAATTGTTAAATTAAAAAATATATGTAGATTATATATGTAAATTGTTATGTTAATTTAATAGGTCAATCATTTTATTAATTACATAAAATTTAATATTATTAAATATATATTAATAAATAAAATTATTTTGATTACCGAGCTCTTCGGGACCAAGTAGCAATAGCCACTCATGGTGCATTTTCTTTTTCCCCAAGGCTGGGGTTCGAACCCAACCCCTTGTGAAATCTGTTAAAAAAAAAAAGAATTATTTTGATTAAAAAAATTATAAGTATTAAATTAATATAAAAATTGATATATATAATTTATATAAATAAAATTTTTAATTTAATCATTAATTTTTAAATTTATTAATTAAAAAACAAATTTTTAAATGATTCCTTAAAAAAATTTTAAAAAAGATAAACCGTCTTACATCACTCTCTTTTTACATAACTTAAAATTTGAGTATAGTAGTTAGATTTTTTTATAATGAATTATATAATAAAAATAACTTTTAAATTAAATTTTATTTATTTATTTTAAAATCTAAACTTAAAATTTTTAATATTAAAAATCCAACTCTTAAATCTTAACTACTAATATGTGCCTTGAGGAACAATTTATAGTTAGATACAGAGGCAGACCTAAGCAGAGTCAAGCACAGAACTTACCTTACCTATAAAAAGGAAAAATTTTGGAAGAATGCCAAGCCCTGCTGCTCAGGCCCTACTGGATTTCTCCTCCCAACTGCTGCAAATTGTATTGGCTAGTCCCGAACGTGCCCCTCTTCACACACCCCAATCGCATAAATCTTGCTGAAAGTCTCGGCAACAAGGACAAACTTCATTAAGGCTTTCCCCTCCGATTGTTGTACTTGGCCATTTAAGCAAAGTCAAAGCACCCTTTTTTCCTGTTTTGGTTTGAGAGCGATGTTAATTGAGGGAGATTAGGAAAGAAGAAGTTTCAAAACAAAGGAGACAAATATGCCACGTGTGAAGTGTCTATTTCACTTAATATGAGTCCATGGCTCTCGTAATCTCAACAAATTAATCTCCAAAATTTATTCATGTCCAATAAAGCCCAAATTTTCAATTAAGGTCCCAAATTTGCAAATTCTTTCTTTGATTTGTACAAATTAATTTCTCATGTAGGCGTTAAAGTTTTAAGATTCAAGTACTAGAAATTTTTTGAAAAATTTAATTTAACTAAATCAAGAATAATTAAGATATTAGTGTTTATTTACCTTAATTATCTCTTAAAAAAAAGTTACTCTAAAATTATATTGTTTTAATAAAATATTATGAGAAAAAATTAAAAACAATGTAATTCATAATACTAAAATATAATATTTTAACCTTTTTTAATTGAAATTTATTAAAACAATGCAATTTTAGAGAAATTTTTTTTTTTAATTTTTAAAAGGTAAAGTGAAAGAGTATTATTTCCTAATTAAATACACTTAAAAAATTTGTAGGTTAAAACCAAATTATGTCAATGTACTCCAATTCCTTTTGTTTCTTTTGTTTTCTTTTTGTTGTTTTATTTTCATCTTTTTCTTCTTCTTCTTTTTCTTTTTTAATCATGAACTAAGTGAATAATATGTACCATATAACCATTTGGTTGAAGTGGTTTTTTTTATTGATCTTACGTATTATAGTTTAATTAAGAGCTTATTTGGTAAATTTTTTTTTTTTTTTACTAATCTTTCGGTATCCGGTAATCACATTGAATCGTAATTAATCCATAATCAAGCTGCGTCAGCCCCTATTTGAGGGAAAACATCCCCAACTCTTATTTTTCCATTCACAAAACTTAAATTTGAAACTTTATTTAAGAGAAACCACGCATTTTCACTCGAATCAATAGATCGTTAGTGATAAAATATTTTTATAAAACAACACATAAAAACTCTACCAAACCACCTTTAATTACGTTAAACGTAATAAACAGTGGGCGGAATAAAAATGTACATTATGCCCAATCTATGAAGGAGTCCTGGTTCCGCCCTGATTGTAAATAGGAGTCTTGGTTCCGCCCCTGATTGGATGTAACCTTTATACAAGGCAAGTCATAAATTTTAGGAAAATGATGTGTGGACGCTCGGATTCAACATCCGGGTGTGCATACCCCCATAAAAAAAAAAATATCTCCACCGGGTGCATACCATTTTTTTTTTTAATGTAAAGGTGTACACTCGGGTGTTGGATCTGAGTGTGCCCCAATCATGATCCTAAATTTTATATCAAAATAATAGAGAATTGGTTTGAACTTGCGCTGTTACATCGTTGATGAGCTGCTATATAATTACTACTAGAATTTTCTATAGAGTTTGAGAACAAAAATTGTATCCTTTTTTTGACAAAAAGAAAATTTTATACTTATTTGTACAATTTCTCTTTATCTTATCCCTTTAAGATCTATAACCTTCTAGAAAGTATAGAAGACACAATGCCATCTATCCGAAAACAATTTTCTTTCAATTTTCTTTTTAAAGTTTTTCTTGTTCTGATCAAGGCGTCCTTCGATTAGGACCTTTCATTTTGGTCTAAGCATGATCAAATTTATCAACTCGGGTAGGTCTTACTTGGTACAAAATGCTAGTTATATAATTACAAACGCTTTTTCAGCCTCAAAAAATTGTTAATTAAGAGGTTTAACGAGTAGCAACAACCAGTGCTTGTTATCCCACTTCTAATGGGTTATGATGAAGTTGAGGCCATATGCTGTCCCTCAATAATACTGGTTTAAATAATGTGATAATCAAATTAACAACCAAAAGTACCATTTATTTTTATTAAAAATTTGTTAATTATTTTTAATTTATTGTTAGTGCCTTTGGTTAGCTTTCGCTTATGTAAACACTTATTCTCTCCAAACAATCTTAAGGGCATATCTCTACATTAATTTAGTACATTTAAGAAAATTAATTTTTTTTTTAAATATTAGCTCTAATACTTAAAATCTGAATTGACTTATAAGATAATATTTACTTACCAATAAATTCAATTCTTGAGAGTAAAAATTGCTAATTGTGTATATGTGTATTAGGCAATCTAAAACACCAAAATGGTAAAATTATTTTACAATAATTAGTATAATATAACATTATGTATTATTATTAATTAATTCTTTTTATTTGAGAAGTCAAACACGAATGAATATATATCTATTTGTATAATACCAATAAAAAATATTATACTTGTAATATTATCACTAAACAATGGCTCAAATCAATTAGAAGAGAAAGCAAGTTTATTTTGGATATGCCACCTGGCCCTCATCAGCATTATGACATTATCACCCAAATAATTTTGGCCTAAAAGTATTCATAATGCTATAGTTACAAGTTATATAAGGCTATAAATTTACAATAATAATATATAATTAAATAAATGTAACATATAATTAAAAGAATAAATACATGTAGTATTATAAATAAATTCTTAAATTAAAAAAAATTAATTTTATAACAATATATTTTATTATAAATTTAAAATTTATATAGCATTACAATTGTACTATTATTTCACTAATGGTATTGCAAACTGCCATTCTCACTTTAAGCGAAAAAGTTAGGAAGGCAAATTGGATGAATGGTAGACGGTCAAAGAGGTCGAGGGAGTTGAAGATATGCCACATGCCACTACACATTTGGGTCCATATACCACTACAGACAATGACACCTCACTTGATCTCCCCCTATATAAGGCGGCCCCTGACCTTGTCTTAGCCATCATCCAGCAACTTAAAGCTTTACATCTTCACTATCTACGCCTCCATAGTCCGCCACTCACTGCCGTCCCTGGCCTTCCATCTTATATAAGCACTGAATAAATTGCATATATTGCAAAATCTATACAAATTCTAGTAGTATTTACATAAATTTGTGGAAAAATAAATTGTATTTTTTCAGACATGGGAAACGCTGATTACGAGTGTTCCCACAAGGTGGCAGTTCCGCCCTCAAAACCATTTCTCCAGTCTCTGAAATCTGGTCTGAAGGAGACGTTCTTTCCTGACGATCCTTTCCGGCAGTTCAAAAACCAGCCTCCGTCCAGGAAGGTTCTGTTGGGGTTACAGTATCTGGTGCCCATCCTCGAGTGGGCTCCTCGCTACTCTTTCCAGTTCTTCAAATCTGATCTCATCGCCGGTATCACCATTGCCAGTCTTGCCGTCCCTCAAGGCATAAGCTACGCCAGTTTAGCGAGTTTGCCGCCGATTATCGGACTATGTAAGTACATATATGGTATCATCCAATTAATCATTACTAGCTAGCTAGAACGTAATAAGGCTTTTTCAGTCGTAGTTAATTATTACTCTAAATTAATGAATACTGTTTGGCAGATTCAAGCTTTGTTCCTCCGCTGGTGTATGCGATGCTTGGGAGCTCGAGAGATTTAGCAGTGGGGACTGTTGCTGTGGCGTCTCTTTTAATGGCTTCCATGTTGGGCAAAGTAGCAAACCCTACCGAAAACCCTCAGGCCTATCTTCAGTTGGCATTTACAGCTACATTTTTTGCTGGAGTTTTACAAGCTTCTCTTGGCATCTTCAGGTATATTTTGTTTAAATTTTCAACTCTCCGAAGATAATTAAGCTTGTAATGATTAAGTATATTAAACAGTTTGTATATTAAACATCACAGACTTGGGTTTATCGTGGATTTTCTGTCACATGCAACCATAGTGGGTTTCATGGGTGGAGCAGCCACTATTGTCTGCTTACAACAGCTAAAAGGGATTCTTGGTTTGGTTCATTTTACTCATGAGACCGACGTTGTATCCGTCATGCGCTCTGTTTTTGCCCAAACACACAAGGTAATTAAACACGATTTAAATTTAGCTCGAGCATATTTAGCTCTAAATTAAGCACTTAAAAAAAAA
>BPVZ01000053.1:984061-994711 GCA_020521535.1 Rubroshorea leprosula | reverse complement strand
ATCAATTCAACTTAGAAAAGTGCATCTTATATACAACGAGTTGTGTTATACTCATCTGCTCAAATTAAACTTGTGAATGAAAAAATATTAATGCATTCCTTTACATGCTTCTTTTTATTTTTATTAATTTTTTTCTAAAAGTGGGAGCCAAAGCAACGTGTCCTTAATTATGAAGAAAGGGTAACGCTATCTTGATTTGAATAGGCATACCAACTTAGAAAGGGATACATTATTGCATAATTTTTGGTTTACCAAACATATTAATTAGCTATTATGACTTTTAATTATCAAGAAGAGTTCTTGGCATGTCAATGAGAACTTGGTCTAAGGTTTTAGATATAAGATTGTGAAAAATCAAGATATCTTAACAATTAAAATGTTAGTATTCTTCATAAAATTATTTAAATATTCTTGATGAATCGACATACAAGAAAAATTCATTAACAGTATTTAAATAATTTCATAAAAAACTCTGATATTTGATATGTTAAGACATCATAATTTTTATTTTTTTATTTACATATAAATTAATCAAGATGTAATATATGTCCCACATAGATCCCTCCATCTTTAATTGAGTTATGGAGAGGGAACAACCTGAAATCTTGAAGACACCAGAACCATCTAAATCATTTATATACATATAGGTCATTTAATTAACGCTTGAAGAGCTGTTTCTACCATTTTAAGTCTCAAAAGAAAATACTAGAAAATACTTGTAAAACATTGCTTATCTTGCAAAACATGTGAAAAGGATACTTTAAAGCTTGAGTTGGTTGGATTTCAATGTACACTTACTTCCCATTCTTTTCAAGACATTTTGATGTTACTCTCTACCAAAGCTGCCATCTTTTGAAGAAGACACCGACGTATATATTATGATGTTGAAAAACATAGTTCCTCTCTCTAAAATTATTAGGGTGGAAGAAAAAAAGTAGATGAGAGCAAATTTTTGAATGGATCTAGCTAGTGGGAAGACTAAAGCACATATATCTCTGCCTCCCTTATTCATTTCACACTTCAACCCCACCAATCCTATATAATAGTAAGTGATAAGCACTAGTTGTCTCGTGTGTCTCAAAAAAGCAATGCGGAGAGAATGCAAATGAAATCTGACCCTGCAACTTAAAGAGAAATCAAGATTTTGTTTTCTCATTTTTTTAGTGGGGTAGCCAGCTATGCCACCACCTTGTTCCCTTGCCCCCTCAAAGATTATGAAAAGAGTTGGGAAAAAAGTAACAATTTTATGGCGTTTTGGGATATCAACTATCAAAGTGAAGGCGAATCCGTGGTTGCCCAAATGGCCACCACTCCATTGTAAAAGTAAAAAGGGGATCTCACCTCGCTTGGGTGTAGGGTTCAAACCCCACCCCCTACTTGTAATCCTGCTTCTCCCCAATTAATAAACCCATGTTCAAAAAAAAACAAACCTATAAAGTTAAGAGGGAGAGAATAGGAGCATCACATAATTTGCCATGATGAGTGGAAAAGGTCATGTGCCAAACTGCCAATGTCATACGTCTCTTAAGTTTCTTTACTCATTAGAAGAATTATTTACGTCCTCTTTCTACTATCGCATGACCCCTCCGATCCCATGTTGAAAATAATTGTAATTATTAGCAATATATATAGTCATGGTCAAACTCAGATTCATTCCTATCACAAAAGATCCGATAATACTTTAATTATAATATTATATTTATAATAATAATATGTTATTAAATAAGTAAATATATATAGATATATGAATAGACATATTTCAAATATTATCAAAATATTTAAAATTTTTAACTTGAATTTTTTAATTTTTGATTGTTAACAGCCTTAACTACAAGATCTGCTCTAAGCTCTATCAAGATGGAATTTTAACAAAGCGACTTGACTGATACCGTTTTTATAAAGGTAGTGTTATAAAAATAATTTTTTATATTATTTTTTAATACAACTTTTATATGTCATTAAATGAGTAAATGTGTTTAATATCATAAAACTTACATGAATAAAAAGAACCAATTATTTAAATGATACATTAGATTGTATAAAAAAATGAAACAAAAATACTATTTCAAAATCATTTCCCTTCCCATAATATGGTGACTGAATCGTTAATGACTTTTTTTTAAAAAAAAAATATTGAATCGTTAATGTATTTGTCTCTGGATCAAATTTGTTCTCAAATTTATTCTTTGAGGGCTGTTTAGGATATTTTGGAATAAACAAGCACTAAACCCAAACGGGAGAGGGCCAGACTGTGGGAAATTCCAGACAATCAAGGCCCAGCTGGGTCATTCAACAATACAATAAAAATTCTTTAAACAGTTAAAATGGGCCTAATCTGTATTTCTTTTCAAAAGCCCTTTTGGGCCTAGCTCCATGACAAGATGTCAAGAACTCATAATTAGGCAAATCTGCAACGTCTTTCCAGAAGTGCTACTTTTTTTTTAATAAAAATAAAAATACAAATACAAATAAATTTCCTACTTTGTAACTCACATTATGTTAAATTATTAAATAAAAATTATTAAATAAAGAAAGAGCCTCTAATATGGCTCACTCTAGTTTAAATTATCTTTTTTTAATTTCGAATGTCTCAAATTATCATTTTTTAATTTTTTAGAATAAAAAAATATTTTTTTCTATTTTAATTTTATTATTATCTATTTATTTTGATGAATTATTCTATCACAAAAGGTCTTACTTTATTTTTTAACTTTTTTCTCTAAAGGTAATATAAATAAATACATGAATTTTTTTAAAATCCTTAATTTAAAAAAATTAAAAAAATAATTATTTCAAGGCAGAGAAAGTAAAGAATTAGAAGAAAAATCCACTTATATATAAATTTTACATATTATACTTACACATTTATTTATGTTTATTAAATATAATTATTATTTTTATTTAAAAAATTATAATAAATTTCAACTATTGAAAATGAAAAAATTAGTATTTTAAATTTTACATAAATACAATATATCAAATTTATATATAAATAAGCCTTTACTCGAACAATTATTATCACTTTTTTAGTAATTATTTTTTTAAAAGGCTAACATATTCACCAATTTATGCATTTAAGGATCTAAAAGAATTCTATTTCTAAATAATTTACTTTACAAAAATGGGAAATAAAGATAGAATAATATATCATACAAGAGTGGTTGAACATTATGGAGCTTGATTTTCATTCTTATTTTACAACTATGGAAATGAAATTTACATGAACATAACCCTCAATGCAACATAGATTAGAGAAAAAAAAAATTTATTTGAAAACTTGAGAGAAGTTTTCATTTCAATGCTGAGTCAAGGAAGGGAATGATGGTATGGATTGCAATATGAGCTTCCGGCCACTCCTACGACTAGGGGACGACGACCCCAACTCACAGTGAGGGGGAGAGATCCTCTTGCTGTTAGGAGAAGTCGTCTTGATGCCAGCACCAGGGGAGAAATTGGCTCGCAGAATCTCGGGCATTTCGTCTTCTTGAACAGTTTGGAATTGTTTCTCAGACTTGTTTTGAGGGCGTAGAGTGTTAGCTTTTGCGTATCTTTGGCCATTAAGCAACCCAGATGATGATCCAACTGTCATAAATGACCTTGGTGGTTTACCCTTTGATGAAAATGGTAATGGAACCAATGGTCTGGCAGGATGAAGCAAGAATTGTAATGGTTCTTGTAACATTAGATTTTTGGTTCAAAAGATAACACATAGTTTGCGAATAAAGACCTGCAAAGCTGTAGTGGAGTAGTTGGGAGGGCAGAAACTGGATTTTGCTGCTCTTCTTCATTCAAGATTTGAGGTTTGTGTGACGTTTTATCCAAGTCCAACCCATTCTTTTCGTGTGTCTCTGTTTCTTCTTCTGGTTCTTCTTCAGTATCCACTATAGCAGATCCTGGATTTCAGAGGAATTATGGAAAATATCAGCTTGCAGAATTGAATAGTTTTTAAATTTTGTTGGAACTGAAAGCTCAGACTGACTCCAATAGTAGAAATGTAGAATGCATTATTGTATCATGTCAGCACATGGTTGCACTAACCATCTTTTCTTCCAAACGCATTCTTACATCCTTCACATCTGCAGCTGATGGAGCATCCGACACCACCCTTCAAAAGAAAACCGAGGTTCCTGGTTCAGTTTACAAAGAATATCAAAAGCATAAAGAACATGCTGCGGGAAAAAACCTGATAGCATTCACAATATTTCTTAAGGCAATTTGATTTCTTGCAATTGCATCCTCTTTTATGTCGTGCTGAAGCTGGAGTTTTACTGGATTCATCCTGCAAGTGGAAACAGAATTCAGGCTATGTGGACTTCACAATTATTAACTAGATAGAGGAACGGCTGAATTGTTTCTAACCCCAATTTCAGATATAGAATCAGAGCTCCTAATCACTTTGGGAGCAAAGGCAAGAGGGTTGCGAGACTCTATCTGTTTGCGAGTTGCGAGAACTGTATCTTCATGTATCGGCTTATTGAAGCAATCTTGACAGGAACATGGTTCTATGCAGTACACGCCAGCAGCGAAGCATTCACAGTATCTACGAATTTTAGAAATTTAATTAGAGAGTATATTTGTGAGAAAAATATAAAAGACGCTATCTTTTCTGGTTCATTTGTTCCCTATAAAATAAAGAGAGAACATGTGAAACAAACCAACATTTTAATGTACCAAAGGAAATGTACTCAGTATCCATTTTAATGTACTAAAGAAGATGTCCTGAAAAGAAAGTAGAAACATGGACCAAATTCAAACACAAACTTACAGTTTCAAACACTTAGATTTCTTGCAGTTGCAACGCTTACAAGCCTCACCTTCTCCAGCAGATTCTGACTTCCGCCTGAAAATCCAATTCACAATCATGATGAGAAGAATAAGGAGAAGACAGAAGGATACAATGCAGTAAGTCCCATAAATTACATATTGTCAAGTTCACATGCCTCTTCTTTTTGGGACTATTCTGATTTAAATCTTCATTAGCTAAGTCCGGAGATGCCAGAGAAGCATCCTCTGCAAGTTGAATCCCATTTTCAGTAGGGTCCATTTCTCTTTCAGCCGATGCTGAAGTCAAAGATTCACAGACAGCTTCCTGGCCAGTTGTAAGAGGAAGAATGGAAGCAGTGGAGCTTGGAATACTTATTTTTTGCCTCCCAGAAGATAAAGTTTCATGCTTTATTTTTTTGTTATCCCTGGCCGCAACTGCAAGAGCATTTAAGTGCAAACCAATGCCTGGTAAAATGCATCGAGAAGACTCATTTCTAGGCTTCATAGGAACCAACTGTTTGTCTACAGAAGAATTACTATTTGAACCATCATCATCTAAGTTTTTCCTCCGCGCTCCCAGTGTCTCAAAGTCCAGACAGCGCCTTCTTATTCCACGATACAAGTTAGAAACAGACTGTGTACAAAAACATATTGAAACACTTTCAGTGATATCAGTTCATTCAGAATGATTTTCATATTACCAGTTAGGATAAAACAAAAGAATGACCATATTTTCCAAAAAATAACCACAAGAGAATTTCTAACAAATACTGAATATCAATAGTGTAATGGACAGACTATTTAATAGCATGAACACTGATAATAAAAACAAAATCAAGTGCACACCTCGTTATCTACTTTATCAGTGGGGCTGCTTGCTGTGCACTGATGTTCAACATTGCCCTGTGTCTGGCTTCCTGTCATTAGCTCACCAGCCTCTTCAGTTTGCAGGGAAGGATGTTCCTTCTGTTCAATTGTTTGCGGGAAGTGAGAAACAAGAGATGTACAAAATCTAGAACTTGACTCCAAAGATTTGTGAAAAAGACCCCTAAAAGCCTCCGAATCATTGGGGGAACTGAAAATTAGTAGATCAGCAGCATCAGATATCAAACTCCCCCAGTCACATCCAGTAGTTTCCCTTTTTTCCTCAGTCTGGCATATGCTAGCTAAATCAACTCCATTTTCAGATACATCTTTTTCAGAAGTATCATGTGCAAGTGGAACAACTGAGACTGAAGTGCAACCCAACTCTGAGCCACACTTTGCCTCAGTAGCATAAGGCACTGGGTCACAGTTGGGACTACCACAATCATATTTTAAGGTTCTTGGGAGCTCAATTACAAACTTAGAAGATTCATTGGTAAGCTCGAGAGAAGCTTCTCCAATAGAAACTCCAGGATCAAAACTTTCCTGTAGCCCAGCTGAGTTATCACAGAGCTGAGCAGCATCAATATCAACCTCTTCCTCAGTACTTGCCTTGTTGCCCTCTTCAGAATCAGTTTTTGATGGATCTGTACGATTATTCCTGGAAGAAAAGATTAAGTAGATTTAAAGCAACTAGGTTGAAAAGAAAACAATATAGTAGATATCACAGCCACCACACAAGCTGATCAAGGATTCTAGCAAATTACCTTTTAGGGAATCTAGATTCCTTGTGAGCGCTCACATGGGGTGAAGTGAAAATAGGTGGAAGAGACGCAAAACTTAGTGGATTGAATGTTTGAGTAATGTGTATGGACTTGACTGGCTTGATTGGAGAAAGGCTGTTGATATAGTTAAAGATGGGGGAATCCTGCAGAAAATGGGGAAGAACTCTTCTTAGGTTATGAAAGATGTTTTAAAAGTAACATGTAAACTGATTCAGGTATAAAACTAGATACCTACAAAACATCTTTTAACCAGCAACTTGTTCAGAAGCGAACATTAAAAATCTCCAAACAAAACATGAAAATAAAAGCCAGATGAAAGCAACATCTTGGCATATGTTACCTCATGATGGTTTCACAAACACTGCAGATGCTAATTGCAAACTCTTTGAAAAGCAAAACTAGATGAAAATTCTGAACAAAATTACCATCAAAATCTAGAGACAAAATGATGAAATTTGAGGGAAGAATGAATATTCTCTAATGTATGAGAGCCAACTAAGTGAAAAAATCAATTGTAGCCACCATGGACAAGAAAAACACTATGAACTCCAAAGTAAGAGTATCCCACAACCCAGAAAACGGAAATGACCATTTGAACTGCATAACAAATCTAACTTGCAAGTAACCAAAGCCCACAGGACACTCACTTCCCAGAATTACAAAGAAAGGCATCCAATTTAACAACCTAAACCCGAATCCCACCCAAAACCCAGAAATGCCAAGGTCAACTACTGAACAAAAACCAAATCCAAGCACATGCAGTGAAACACAGAGCAACCAGACCAGAGACCCTCTTCACAACCCACAAAGAAAACCCCAAATTCACTCAACAAAAATGAAACTTTCAGAGATCAAGAGCAACATTACCTCAAATTTAGAGAGTGAAGTACTACTGATCTGGGTCTTCTGAGGGGTGTCCATCACCTCTGCATATCTCACCCTCCAGTCTCCACTATTGACTCACACCCTTTCCCTATCTCTCCTTCTATATCAAACAAAACCCACGTACCCCTTTACTTTATCCTTCTACTTTGGACCATATTGGGTGTGGATTTTTTTGAAGAAGCGGGAAGGCGGGAGTTGGGATTTTCTCGTGGGGTGGAGTGAAGAGTGCGGATAGAGAGGAGCGGCCCTACGATGAGCAAAGCATAAAGGAAAGCTCCACAGCCACAGCTGTCTGTATTTGTGTCAAGGGTGGTTGTTAACTTGTTATTATATTGGGAGATGCTGAATCATCAGTAATGTATTGGAATTGATTCACCTTTAAATAAAGTAACGTACAGTGCTTGATCCTCTCTTTACTGTTCCTTGATTTCCTCTCTTTCTCCCCCACTTTTTCTCCTTTTTGTTTGTGGTTCTGGAGGGAAAAGTGAGGACGTAGAAAAACCACTGTTTACCGTGAAATTAGAGAGAAAAAAAAAAAATTAGTAACTGTAATGGTTTGGATCACGAGTATTGTCTACTCATTTTGATTTAGGTTTAGATTTCAAATTTTAGAGTTAATAATAAAAGAAATTAATTTTTAAATATACTACACTAATATGAAGTGTTTTAAAGATATTTAAAAAAATTGTTTTAATATAAGGTAATGATGTAGAAACTATTTTTTTATATTTTTTTATACAATTTTCATATGTCATTAAATGAATAGATACATTTAATATTATAAGTTTTAAATGAATAAAAAAAATTGATCATTTAAATGATATTTAAAATTGTACAAAAAAATAATACAAAAAAATTATTCATAAATCATTTTCCTTTAATATATGTAAAAGTCGACTTAAAACACTTTATTGCAAATACTAACCTTAATACAACTAATTGAAATGGTGTGTACATAAAATTTATGGTTTTGCATGTCTTGATATTTATAAGATTTCTTTTTATTAACAAAATAAATAATGTGCACATAAATTTTAGAAAACTGTTTTCAATTAATCTACCTTGAAATGAAAATGAGAAGAGAAGAGGCCCAAAGAGCATTTGATATGGATATGATGGTAGCTAGGCCAATTAAAGTGTTGTAGAAAATGAAATGAGAATATTACATAATGTGTATTAAATTGTCTAGGTGAACTGAATCCATGACTTTTCCCGTGAGCCATAAATAATGAAAATTGCTTCTCATACCAAATGCAATTGATTTACAATTTTGCTCTTCCCTTATTGTGGTTTTTCATCTTACCTTTATAAAAATATTGGGTTTATCTAACCTGTATCTTTAGGATATAAAATAAAAAACAATTGTTAATTAATAAGTATCACTTTTTTTCTTAAAAAATATGAGATTTTAAATTAAAAAAATAAATTTTAATTTTAATTTTAAAATAAACAAATAAAAATTAACATATGACATTCATAATTGAAACAAAAGTCAACTTTACTACTTTTATGATAAAAATTTATAATAATTATATAATTATTATTTCTTATTTTGTACCCTAAGAACATATAATAAATAAACCCAAAAATATATAACCACCCTCGTCCAATTGGCATGGGGGCAATAAAGGCAAAGAGCATTTTGGCGCCAAAATTTTTTCAAGAGGTAGGTACGAACTAGGTTTAAGTCCCACCAAATGCAATGGACCCTCTCTCCCCAACCTCCCCTAGGTATTTTTCTGTTGAGGGTGATGAAGATGGTTAAAGTAGTAATGGGTAATTGAAATTTCATGTTGCTCCATTTATCAAGAGAATCAAGACCAAGTTAACTCAATTCCATGTCTTGTGCTTCCATTTCACAAAAAAATTTATATATTTCATTCATTTGGGTACTTGGGTACATTAAGTAAATGACAGTTTAATTCACTTGGATTTGTTGGCCATTCACATCAATGTTTTCAAAAATCCCAACTTTCAAGACCCACAGAGGGAAAAAAAAAAAATGTACTAGTTGTCATATAATTATCGACATAAATTAATCACATTCTCAGTTCTTGTTTTATATTTTATCAATCAAACAATTTAGGTCAATGAAGTCTAATTGGCTTTGATGGCCAAAGACCATGCTCAACTTTTAGTTTAGTACCAATCTTTTTCGTTGAGGGTTTATACAATATAAGATACTTAGTTCATTCCAGTGTAATGATTTTAGAACAATAACAAACTTTGAATGTGGAAGAAGAATATTGCTGTGCTTATATGTAATGAGTCTTAGACACCACCCTTAACATTTCTTTAAAAAAGGAGAGATCCAAAATATATATTTAAATATAAAAAAATGATTGGTACATCTTCTAATTTAACATATCCTTCAACAATCATCACTTTAACCATTAAATTCTATATTTTTAAGTTTTCTCACATTTAATTTAAATTTAAAAATAATAATTTTTATGAAATATATTATTGAGTGTGTTGAATTAAAGAGTGTTTCAATCATTGTCCTTAAATATATATTGTTTTTCAATACATCTAGTACTTGTTTTCTTAATTTGTTCTAAAATTCTAATTGAAGCAATTAAAAGGTTGAGATGCAAACAGATGCTTTACTTAATCATGGTGGTAATATTAAAATTTTGATGGGGTCGGTGCTGTCCCTAAATTACTTTTTATCTATTGGAGCTTTAATTTTCCCACTTTTACTAATTAAGCATATGTATGTACATAGACTAGCATAATTTTGGTGGGAAGGAGGGAAGGGGCGCTGTCTTTCATTAGGGTAAGTATTATATGGTCCCTTCTTCACCCATAAAGGGTTGAATGTGAGGGGTACCCCACCCCCACAAAATTTCACAAACCAAACTAAATCATGACACATTCCCTTCTTTTCCAACTCCCCACACATTCTGAGATCTGCTCATCAAAGTCCATGCCAAAATCATATTGTCTACTACGCGCCACTGCTTTTGCACATGCCACATCCCACATGGCCAAAACCAAATTTAAACATTAGAAAAACCTAAGTGTGCAATTGTTTAATGATGATATGTGAGTAAAAGAAGTGTATGGAGGGTCTGTTCTGTTTGTCAGATTATGGATTTAAAGAATAAAGGGGGAAAGTTGACTAAGAAACTTAGGATTATGATTTCTTAAAACAGTCTGGATTCTCTTTACTACTTGGAAATGACCAAAAGAAAAGTTAGTATTAAGGCAATGATGAGCAGGGGAGTGCTGTGTCTGTTAATGCTCAGAAATGTTCCATGGCATGTCAAGACAAGAGTGTGGCTGCAGCCAGCAGATCAGATCTTGTTGGGTAGGACTTTGTTAGAAACTTTTCCCTTTGTTTTGGGAT
>BPVZ01000053.1:934236-954603 GCA_020521535.1 Rubroshorea leprosula | reverse complement strand
AAAAAAATAAATCAACTAATTATTACAAGCTTTTCACCACCAAGATTTCAAAGTTGAACCAATGAACTGTGAATTTTCCTTTAATGTATGATTGATATATTGTGGCAGTTTTTTACAGCATATATGCAACATAAATATCCCTTCACTTTTCAAATTTCTTACATATTTCATAGTTAAAAAATGAAAGTACATTAACGGACTAGTTAGTTGGTCAATAATATTCCCCAACCAGCCACGTACATATAATAATGCGAGGGAAAAATAGTCATATATGGAAGCAAATAATTATTGTAAATAATATTGAGTTTTTGGTACATTTAATAATTAAAAATTATATAAAAAGGATAACCCTTTCCTTTTTTTTTTTCAAATCTCTCGCACTTACTTAAAATTTAAACTTGAAATTTCTAATTTGGAATTTCAGGTTCTTAACTAGTGAATTACTTATTGGGGTGTAAATAATATTGAATTAAAAATGTATAATTTTGATCATTAACTATTTAGTTTGATAGAGTTATTTATATTGCTAACCTATGTATATGTGGGGTTTAATTCCTAGTTCTACATAAAAAAAAAAAAATCACATATTTTCTTGGTACGTTATATGATGAGTTATACAACAAAAGATATTTTTTTCTTTTTTTTTTTAATTCATTTTCACCCATCTCTAAATGGCAAAAACCAACATTTAGCCCCTCACTTTATAATATGATAGTTTTAGCCCTTTATCTTACAAAGTTGGTAAGTTTTAGCCCCTCACCTTACAAAGTTGATAGGTTTTAACCCCTTACCTTAAATTATGATATTTTTAACCTCTCACCGATACGAATTAAAGAAAATAGCTCTAATCTAATATCAGATTATAATATTCTATTAATTCTGTTAGTTAACTGTTAACATCTGTTAGCATTCCGTTATAAAAACATGAAATTTAAATTCAATTTTATTTGTTATTTCCATTAACGGAATGCTAACAGATGCTAACAGTCAGCTAATGGATGCTAACAATCAATTAACAGAATTGACAGTCAGCTAACAGATGCTAACAATTAACTAACAAAACTAACAGTCAACTAATAGAATTGACAGTCAGTTAAAAAAACTAATAAAACATTATAATCTGATGTTAAATAAGGGCTATTTTCTTTAATTCGTACAGATAAAGGGTTAAAAATGTCATAATATAAGGTGAGGGGCTAAAACCTACCAACTTTGTAAGGTGAGGGGTTAAAACCTACTAATTTTGTAAGGCGAGGGGTTAAACCTACTAACTTTGTAAAATAAAGGGCTAAAAGTGTCATATTATAAGATTAAGGGCTAAAACCTACCAATTTTGTAAGGTGAAAGGTTAAAACAGTTGGTTTTAACCTCTCTAAATTCATATTCAAAATCTCTAATTTAAAGTTTTAAATCCTTAAACCACTTAAAACATAGTTTGTTGGCTTAAAAAAAAAGAACAGGACATATACAGATTTGATAGATAGCTAAAGTAAGTATATGTTAAAGAAAAGAATAAAATGGAGATTCTTGAAAGACCCTAATTAAAGACTGTGACTATTGACTTTGAAAACAAAGCACCAAACCACGCCCTTAAAGAGTGGAAATGGGGTCTCTTCTATTCCAACTCCAAAAGCATGCACCAAATTAAAAGAATCTCAAAGAAACATCAATGTACAGCTACTGCAGCATGCTGCCTTTGACCGCCTGCCTCGTAAACCTTGAATTGGTAGCCTCAAATTCACCAAGAGAGGAAGATGTCTTTGTCTCTGGCATACACACACACACACACAAAAAAAAAAAGGCAAAAGCAAAGCCAACCAAATCTCCATCCCCGATTCTTTATTGTGTTTTTGACCTTTTGCAATAGTTACTGTATTTGAATTTCTGCTAAGGCAAAGGCAATCAATCTCTCGTTGTCATCCAGTTACGTTGTGAACTTTGGCTTTTTGGTGTTCAGGATATATTAATGATGCTTTAATAATGTCAACTTACCTAATTAGAGATATTAATTTCGGTTTTCTCTTTCCTAATTTTTGTATTACATAATGAAAAGTAATTTTGTTTTACCTCTTAATTTAATTTATTCATATTTAAGGTTATTAACAAGTTGAATCAACTCAAATATCTAAGTATTTGTATTTAAATTCACTTTAAAAATTAGAGTTCAAATACTTGTCAAGTTCAAAATAAAAAAAACTCATGTTAAAACTCATGATTATCTAAACAAATTCAAAGTTACTCGTAAGCTCGAACCATCAAATACTTTTATTTAAATTTGACTCTTTTTTTTATGTAATTTCAAAATATTCTAATAACTAATTATTTAATCATAATTTTTTTTTACATTTTAAAACAACCATTATAACCAAAAGTTTAAACATATTAAGTTAGCAATAAAAAAATTAAAATCTATATTTAAACATTTTTATTAATAATTATAACTCAAATAACTTATTTAAGTTATATTTTCAATTTTATTAAATTTTCAAGTTATTTTATTATTTAAATTTAATAAATATATATAATATAACTTTTAATTTTAAACTGAATACTTGCAAATAGATCATAAGTAATTGTAAAAGTTTGAGCTCAAGTTAGGTTTTTTATTAGACTTAGTATTAAACTCTTAACTTATTTAACAACTAAGTCGAGTTTCAGTTGAATTTAAATAATTTATAAGTTACTCATAGATTACTTTATTTATTAATAGTTCAACCTTAAATGATTATCTTTCAGAGCCAAGATCTTTTATTTATATTAAAAAATTATTGTTAAACTATTTAAGTAATTAACTAAAGAACAGTAATTAATTAAGTGTGGTAATTATGGGGTATTTATCCGTGCATGGTTATGTTCCCGCCAACAAAATTTGTTGGGTCCCCGCAAGATAACTATACCTTATTTTCGATCCAAATATTAAAATAAGATTCTTAAAAGAATCACAAATTCATTATGTACTCATTGACTACATGAGTTGGGTGTCTCCGTGTCTGCTTAGACATCATGTATATTTATGTACCAATTGACGTAAAATGATGTGCTAGACAGGCTCTCCCTCTACCTAGTTAGTAGACATAGAAATCAAAATTGGATGGAAATTTTGAATGCCAAGTGTAGGGCCACAAAGCTCAACTAGTCGTTTGCAGTGTCACATTCTACTACCGTTAATTGGATTGGACCCATTTTCTTCTTTATCTACAGCAATGTCTCCACTATGTGATCTATATTTTTATTATTAAAAGAAATGGCATTTAATTTCATTATTATTCATAAGGGTTTTGTTGCTATTTGATTTAGTAGTTAGAAATATATTAAACATACACTTGAATTATAAATAAAAATAATTATATATTGTACATAACATATAAAAATAATTATAATTATTAGATATTGATTAATTATTACTGGTTTGTTTTAATGTTCAATTAAATTTGGTCTATATACTCTTGTGTGTTGCCTGCACTCAATAAAATTAAAAAAAAAAAAAGAAAATTACATTTTAATTACTTGTGGTTTAGTGTTGGTATATAAAAAAATTTAAGATTTTAAAAGGTGTATATAATATATTTGGAAAATATTTGGTACACCATTTGATTCAATACCTGATTCAATACTTGGTTCAACACTCTCTAGTTTAATCATTAAAAATATAATATAAATATAGTCAATTTAGTCGGCTCATGTATCCTATGTATATAATTGTATCATTATATTTGTCTATTTTTAATTTCAAACTAAAAAATAGTGATTTTTTAATGACTAAACCGAAGGATGTTGAACTGGGTGTTAAAATATAAGGTGTACCAATCACTATCCAACATATTTATAATGTAATATAGGTACACATAAAGATATGAGATTTTAAGATATATAAATAAGGACTTAAGATTTGTATTAGGTGTGATAGAGTATTATATATTAGTGAAGGGCAATTGTGTAATTCTATCCATATATGCTGTATATATATGAGTTTGATCAATGATAATACTCACGGCATTCACACTGTTTTATGGTATCAGAGCTACAAATTAGGGCATCAAATGGATTAGCTTCTCCTAGGTTTTCCGCCGTCTAGGTTTCCTCTTTTCTTCTATAGTTTCTTTGTGTCTTGTGTTCATGGTGTCTTCTTCAGCCCTTACCACTACCACTACTCCAGTGATCTCTTCTTAATCAACACTTCCCATTATCCATGTCCTTAATCCTGTCATACCAAATACAAATTCCTCAATTTTTACTCATCTTGTGTTCTCAGTCTCAAATATTAAACATCTTGTCCTTGAAACATTGACCCATCAAAACTTTATGCTTTGGAAAGAACTCATGATTCCTGTTCTTCGCAGCAAAGGAGTTTATGGACATGTTGACGGATTCGATCCGTGCCCATCACCTATGGATTCCACTTTTGAGCAATGGCACCAGATAGACTGTCAAGTTCTCTCCTGGATTCAATCTACTATTGCTTTTGAGGTTCTTCAAATGATTATTCAACCAGGAAGATCACTTACTGTAAAGCAAGCATGGGATGCGATTCAAGAATCTCACCAAGACCAACTTGTTGCTCAGTCCATGTTATATCGTCAGGAGTTCATGGCGTTAAAGAAAGAACCAGAACAATCTATGATCTCATATCTTCAACGTGCCAAGACTACTTCCGATCGATTATTTGGAATTGGTGAATCTGTTTCTGATCGAGATCTAGTTTTGCATACTTTGGCTAGACTTGATTCTGCTTATACTGTTTCTAAACGCACTATACCTCAAAGGGTGCCCTTTCCTTCTTTTAATCAACTTCGTTCCCTGTTGTTGATTGAGGAAGCTACTGTGTTGCGTGAATCTGGACAAGCCATGGCTGCAGCTCCCTTTTCATCTCCACAAGTCTTGTTGTCTTCTACCTCATCACAACAACAAAGAGATTTTAATTACTCTCCTCGACCTCCAAACAGAAACAATAATTGTGGTCGGAATAATTTTTGGGGTAGAGGCGGAGGTCGGTATTCTGGTGCAAGATTTAATGGACAACAACAAATGAATTGTGGTGGAGGACGGTTTCACAACCAACAAAATTATCATCCTCGGCCAGATTATTCATCACCTCGACCACTCACCTCTCATGGCTATTGATCTTCAAGTTCTGGTCCTGCTACAAGATTTTCATGGGATAATACTACTCTCCCTCATTTGCTGCCTACACATGTGATTTGTCAATGGTGTCTTCAACCAAACCATCAAGCTCGTGATTGTCCCTCTATACCTCGTACTTCATAGTAGCTTTCTTATCCTCAGACCTTCATAGCTGATAATGCTTCCACTGTCAGTGGTGATCTTAGCTGTTATTTTGACTTTGGTGCTGCAGTTCATGTCTTAAAAAATTCAGGTCATTTATCTTCTTCTATTCCTTATACTAGTTGTGAGTCTATTCAAGTGGGTAATGGTAAGCTTTTACCTATTTCTCATACTGGTCATAGTATGCTCTTGTCTAAGGATCATTCATTTCAACTTAATAATGTCTTGGTTTGTCTAAACATCTCTAAAAATTTAATTTCTGTTTGTCAATTTACAAGGGATAATAATTGTAGTGTTGATTTTGATCCTTCTGGATTTTCTGTTAAGGACTTACAGACGAAGAGTGTCCTCCTTCGTTGCAATAGTTCGGGTGGTCTATATTCCTTTTCTGGCAGTTCTAAACAGTCTCCAGCAGCTTATCATGTGTCTATTTCTCCTCAAGTTTGGCATTATCGTCTTGGTCATCCGGGTTCATTCTCATTCAATCATTTAGTTCGTCGTGGTTTTCTTCCTACAACTAAAACAGTTGGTAGTTCTAGTTTATGTCATGTTTGTCAATTAGGTAAACATGTTTGTCTTTCTTTTTCGGATTCTGTTTCTGTGACATCTAAGCCATTTCAGTTAGTTCACAGTGATGTTTGGACTTCTCCAATTTGTTCTTTTGGTGGTTTTAAATATTATCTTTTATTCTTGGATGATCTTAGTGATTATCTTTGGATTTATCCTCTCAAGTCTAAGTCTGAAGTCTTTTCTTGCTTTACTAAATTTTCTGCATTTGTTTCTAATCAATTTGGTGCTCATATTCAAGCTTTGCAGTGTGATTACCGAAAAGAATATGATAATATGCAGCTTGCCTTATATTTTCAGAAACATGGAAGACAATTGAGATCATCTTGTCCCTCGACTCCCCAACAAAATGGGAAAGCCGAGCGCATGAATAGAACAATCGCTAATATGCTCCGTTCTCTTTTATTTCAAGCAAATCTACCTGGACAATTTTGGGTGGAGGCATTACATGTTGCTATTCACCTAATAAATATTTTACCTACTTCCAGGTTACAATTTCAAACTCCTTATGAGGTTCTTTATGGAAAAGTGCCCTCTTATGATCATTTGCGAATTTTTGGATGTGCTTGCTACCCAAATTTATCAGCTATTGCCCCACATAAGCTAGCCCCACGTTCTACATTATGTGTTTTTCTGGGTTACTCATCCCATCACAAAGGCTTTCGCTGTTTGAATTTGGAAACTCATCAAATCCTTATTTCTCGACATGTGATTTTTGATGAACAAAGTTTTCCTTATACTTCTACCACTTCTATCTCACACAAACCAAATTCATCCTCTGATTTTCGCACACCTTTTCACCTTTTGGATACTGCTTTGCCTCTTAATTCTCCATCACCCATTAGCCCCTTCATACCAAGCCCAACCATAAATTCTTCTCCACAAATTTCTAGCCCACTTTCCAAGCCCACAACTTTCTTCAATAATGAGCCCACCATCCTTCCTTCCCCACCTAATTTTGGTTTGCCAACACACCACCATTCCACTTCAGCATGTCCGTCACCTGCTACATGTCCGCCACTTGTTCCAATTTCCTCACAACCTGCTGCATGTCCGCCACCTGTTTCACTGCCTCCATCGCCGAGTGCTCAACAATCTTCTCTCCTGCCGATTGCTCAACAATCTTCTGTCATGCCTGCAATTGATACATCTAATCCTTGTTCTAGTTAGCATCCTCCTACGGCAGTTCGCACACATTCTATGGTAACGAGGTCTCAAGATGGAACTCGTAAGGTGCGTCATTTGCCCTCTTTGGTTTCTACTACACTTTCGTTAATTGAGCTGAAAACTTTTGCTCAGGCGATTCGTCAACCAGAGTGGTGTACAGCAATGGCAGAGGAGTATAATGCTCTTTTGAGCAATAATACATGGGATTTAGTTCCTTCTCCTCCTACTGTTAATATTGTTGGTTCTAAATGGGTCTATCGAATTAAGCAGAAATCAGATGGTACCATAGAAAGATTTAAAGCTCGTCTGGTTGCTCAGGGATATACTTAACAACCTGGTGTCGATTATGATAACACCTTTAGTCCTATGGTTAAACTAGTGACAATTCGGCTAGTCTTGACTCTTGGTATTTCATCATCTTGGCCGATTCATCAGTTAGATGTTAAAAATGCTTTTTTGAATGGTGAACTAGAGCAACCAGTATACATGTCTCAACCTCCAGGGTTTGTTGACAAACATCATCCTGATTATGTTTGCCGGCTGAAGAAAGCTCTTTATGGTCTTAAACAAGCTCCTCGGGCATGGTTTCATCGGTTTGCTTCTTTCTTGAAATCTTGTGATTTTATTCAGGCTCAGAATGACTCTTCTATGTTTTTGTATAGTAACCGTGGGTCCATGGCAGTGCTATTACTATATGTTGATGATATCATTTTGATTGCATCTACTTCCTTATTATTATCTTCAGTGCTTTCTCTTTTAAAGAAGGAGTTTTTAATGACAGATTTGGGACCGTTGAATTATTTATTGGGTGTTTTTGCTACTCGTAATTCAGATGGTATCTTTTTAGAGCAATCTAAGTCTGTTCTTGATTTACTGGATCGTACTGGTATGTCTGATTGCAAGTCGGTAGCCACTCCTCTTGATTCCAGGAAGAAATTAGTTCTTAATGATGGTCCACGCCATTCTGATCCTTCTGGGTACCGAAGTATTGTTGGTGCATTGCAATACCTTACTTTCACTCGTCCTGATATTGCTTTCTCAATACAGCAAGTCTCTCAATATATGCATTCTCCTACCGTTTATCATTTTCAGGCTGTGAAACGTATTCTTCGGTATTTGAAAGGCACTTTACATTATGGTCTTCAGCTTCGCCGAATCAAGACAATTTCTCTTCATCTTTTTACTGATGCTGATTGGGCAGGATGCCTTGATACTCGTCGATCCACATCTGGGTTTTGTCTATTTCTTGGTAATTCTTTAATCTCTTGGTCCTCTAAAAAGCAATCCATAGTGTCCCGCTCTAGTGCTGAGGCAGAATATCGTGCCATTGCTAATGTTGTAGCTGAAGCAACATGGGTTCGTCAACTTCTTCATGAGTTATATTTTCCAGTGTCTTTCCCCACTATTCTTTATTGTGATAATATCAGTGCTTTATACATGTCAACCAATCTAGTTCAACATCAACGTACTAAACATATAGAGATTAACTTGCATTTTGTTCATGACAAGGTTGCATCTCAGCAAGTTTGATTGCAATATGTTTCTTCTCGTCATTAGTGGGCTGACATTTTGACAAAGGCACTTCCAATTATGCCTTTTCGGTCCTTGCGTGGCAATTTGTGCGTTCTTTCTAATCCTGCCCAAATTGAGGGGGGATGATAGAGTATTATATATTAGTGAAGGGCAATTGTGTAATTCTATCCAATATATGTTGTATATATATGAGTTTGATCAATGATAATACTCACGGCATTCACATTGTTTTAAGGTGCATAAAATCACTTGAAATTATATGAAATTGTTATAAATATCCTTATTTTCCCTTTCTCTTCATTCTTTCAAATTAGAGGCCTTGAAGAAATTTTAAGTGGTTATTCACACCAATTGAAAACTTTATGTGTTTATATGTATATTTTGATATCTCTAATCTTTATCTACCCATACCAAAAATCACATATTATATGCATATTTTAAAATCTTAAATTTTTTTATGCAAGAACCCTAAATCACAAATAATTAAATCTCAAAATTTCCTCAAATATTGATTAAAGAAAAATGCATATTTAATATGAGAATATTTCGTGTTATGCTAGTCAAACTTTTCTCAGTTTCACAATGCAGATTAAAACTACATGGTAACATGCAACAAATGATCATAAAGTAAAGATAAGGGGAAACGATTATGAAAAAGGCAGATTAGTAGTATGTGGAGCAATCCACATCTCAAAAATTTTGGACTAGACAATGAAGGAAACATATCAAGAGCCAGAAGTTGTGTTTCTTTTTTTCCCCTTTTAAGGATGATAATTCTTTTAGTTTAAAAAATCCTTTTAAATTTTGTTTATGTTTACACACCCAAACCAAATTAATGGAGAAAAACAGAAAAGACAAATTAATGCACTTTCTTTCATTTTCCTCCCTACAATGAGGCATGTAGAGAAAAAAAATTGTATCAACTTCCCTTTTCATCATATCCTTCTTGAATCCCAGAACTTGGATACGCCTTAGATACCACACCATCCATACAAGCTTGTAATTGGAGAAAAGGAAAAAAAGGGGGGAAATGTTAAAAAGAAGAGTATTGCCAATTTGTGGGGTCACTTCCTCTGCCCTCCTTAGATATCCAAATACCCAAAAACATGGCCCATTTTTCTTTAGTCATTGATACAAGTTCTCACTTTACAAGTTCTATTGTATTATTCAATGTTCACTTTCTTTTTCGTTCTCCTTATTGCTTCAAATGATTCCCAAAGACCCACATTAATTGTATTGTGTGTGGAAAAGACCCACATTAGTTCTGAGGAGGCCAATAAAAAACCTAAGATTTTATCTAACTTGAGCTTTTTGAGACAAGTTGTAAGTGTAATTATTATATATTTTTTATATTAATTAGTATTAAAATAATAAAAGTTGATCTTCAATTACTCAGTTAAAATGATCCACATTAACACTAATAGTAAAATTAATGATAACTTTTGTATTTTTAATACTAGTTAATGTTAAAATAGTGCGATAATTGTATCCTTAATTTGTTTTGAAATTAGAAAATTCAAAAAATTAAAAAGAAATTCGGCTAAATTTAAGGGAAAGGGGAAGAGAATCAACAAGAGTTTGGCTAAATTAGAACCAACGTGCAGGTTGCCCTTTAAAATTGTTAAGTTGAAGCAAATCACCATTAAAAACTATTGATGCAATTTGCTATTTCAAATTTTCATTTTCAAGAAATTGGCATAAATTTAATGGTTTTTCTTAAATTTTGTTAAATATTTACTTTTAAAGTCGAATAGAAAGTTAACTATAACAATTAAATTTAGACTAATTTCTTGAAAATAAAAATTTGGAGTGACAAATTGTATCAACATCTTTTTAAACGAGAATTTGCTTCAATGTAATAATTTTGGAGGAGAATTTGTACCTTTTACCTCTAAATTAGTACTTATTAAATTAAAAAAACTTGATTTAGAGTTAAAATTAAAAATTTAAATATTTATAATATCAAATAACTAACCTTTTAATGAGTAAAAAAAACAAATTCATGGAAAAGGACGAGGACATCGGTCCGTATTTCAGGGAGGCAATTGATTCTGGGCTCTGATTAGATAACCTTGATTTGAACAAATGGGAATCCATTCATTTTACACGTTTGGGAAAAGAACACACAAAAGACAAAACTACACAAGGTAAGGTAGTGGCATTCTAATTGGTCATTCCCCATTTTGGTTCAAAAGCTTAAATCATAGGAAATCTGAGGTCCAAGCAATGAGTTGATGGTAAAATTCGCCTGTGATGTGTAACTAAGTCCTGGATTCGAGTCTGAATAGATTCTCAATCAATCCCTTCAACTGCAAAGATCCTTTTCTTATGATTCAGGTTTCAATTCTTTAACACACCAGTCTGATTCATATGCTCAAGCGAAACTCAGGAATTTGGCATTTAAACCATCTTTCATAATCCCTCATTTGGCAGAACAGGCTATAATGGCAGTGAAGCTTACACTGAGACTGAGTTTAGTGGAGGGTTTATGAAGTACTTGATGAGCATAGTTTCCATTTGGACGTGGATATGCTTTAGTTTGTGGTCTTCAGGGTGTCCCAACATGGAATGTCCCGCCGTCGAGCTCAATAAAAAAAAGGAAAATTGTCCTCTGAGCGTATAAAAATTTCCTCCTAATCAATGACTTACAAAGATCAACAATCATGAGGCATGCATATATTGTAACCATTTCAAAAACATAATAGACAACCCCATGTCTTTAATGTTGCTTTATTTTCATAATAGAATTAATCACGGGAGAATTTATTTGTTTAGTACAATCGAGATGATATTATAAATCAAATTTAGATATCAAAATCTAACTTTTTAGTATTATAAAAAAACTAGGTAAACTATATCATTCATATCAAAATATTAAAAAACACTTAAAAAATTAACTTGGTTAATTAGATGAAAAAGAAATTCCCTTATCACCAAGCTAGAAACACTTGGGTCCAAATGCAATTTTCATACTATAATACTATAAGATCATAATTAAAGTTTCATATATATAATTCTCAATGTAGGAGCTAGGGATGTTTAATACATTTGGAGCTGCTTTGTGTGACCAAAAGAGGCTGATCCGTCCATAGATCAAGCACACTTTTTTCTGAGAAGGCTACTCCCTATCATATGCTCTGGAGAGAAAAAGGGGAAAAATCACACTAACCCATGAAGGTTCTTGTGCCGAAAATCAGATCTAGTAGCTTCTGTAACCAGAGCTCTAGAGCAGTTAATAAAAATGAAAAAGAACAGAAAAAAAAATCTGAAACTAGGACAGATGATGCCCTTGGAAACAAGGACACGTCCCTAGATTGAGTGTTTAGAGAATCTGCAAGTTGGTTAACAATATTCCCAACATTCCATCCCATTTCCCCTGTAATCATTCTTCAGAAGCAAACTTACACATTTCTCAACATTTTGAATGCAGGAAAAAAAAATTGGGAAAATATTCGTTTTCATTTTCCTTCTTATACAAACAAGGTACCCTAAAGTATCCCAAAAGATTTGGCTTGTTAATTGATCTAGGTTTAATTCTATGGAGATCACTACAGGAGAATTTCTTACTTATCTCGTGTTTTGACGAATTGTATGTTACACCAAAAAAAAAATAAAGATACCCCTAGGCTAGAGGATACCCTTACTGCTGTATGTAGGGGAAGCATTCCTCTGTGAAAAACAGAGCAGCCTCCGAAAGAAAAATTTGTAAATGAAGAAAAGAATAAACTTGAGAAATTAAAAGAAAAATTAAAGAAAAAAACAAAGGGAGCAGCAGACAGAAACAAAATTTTAGTACTGCACATTACATTCCTTTATCTTTTGCCTTCTTTAACTGCTTTTTACTTTGGTGGAAGACCAAAATGGAGGAGGAAGAAGGGGAACATAGTGCTGACCAAGGGCAGCCTTTCCTCCCCTGTCCCATGCCGTTTTATTTTCAAGGCTATGAAGCAAACGACGTTGCCGCTCTGCCCCAATCATGCTGGGGCTGTCTTGAGATTTGGAGTAAG
Organism: Rubroshorea leprosula; assembly: GCA_020521535.1. Taxonomy (NCBI): domain Eukaryota; kingdom Viridiplantae; phylum Streptophyta; class Magnoliopsida; order Malvales; family Dipterocarpaceae; genus Rubroshorea; species Rubroshorea leprosula. Next base: position 942,046 of record BPVZ01000053.1, on the reverse strand, counting down.
GACTAAACCCACAAAGAAAAATAAAAAACCAAAAACCAAAAACAAAAGAAAAAGCAAAGCCCCCTTAGACCAATATTTTTCTCCTGACTTTCTCTCTCTTAATGCACTTTATTCTGTTCAAATTCGATGCTTTGGGCCGTTTACTGAGAACGAGGCTGTTTGTTTAACACAGAGAGAGAAGAGGAAAGAAGAAATTCACAAGCTTTTTTTTCTCTCTCCCTCCCTTTCTTCTTATGTCTGCCGCATTGTCTTGTTTACTTCAAGAATCTCTCACCTCACTTCCACGCATTAAAGTGGTCTCTTTCTTTCTCTTTCTAGTTGGTGTGTGCATTCATTCTTTCTTCTGGGTTTTAGCTTCTCTGTTGCTTCTCTCAGTGTCTCATATTCATTATAGCTCCATAAGAAGAAGACAGAAGGACCCAATTTCTTGTTTGCTCTCTTTGTTTGAGCTCTAAGCTTGTTTTAGCAAAGTAAGAGAACCCATTTGTTGAGCTGCTTTAGCTTTGGCGTTGAAGTTGAAGAAGTGAACTTTGTTTCTGCTTTAGAGATTCTCGTAGAAAAAATTGGGTTTTGTTGTGATTACGAATTATTGTCACAACTTGGAAATTGAGGAGTGTGGGGGGCTGAGTTCAAGAAGAGCTGTATGAAGTAGCAGTGAAACAATGAGTGATGGGAACTCTAAGAAAAGCAAGGTTTTTTCACTTTCTTTGTTTCTGTGTTGAAATTTGTGAAAACAGTCTTTTGGAGGTTTGTTATATGATTTTTCTTTCTTTTTCTTTTGTTGTCTTGGTGAAGCTCTCATGGTCCAAGAAACTGGTCAGAAAATGGTTCAATATCAAGAGCAAAGCTGAGGACTTTCAAGCGGATGATCATGTTTATGGAGGTGCGTGTTTTTTTTTTTTTTGTTTTCCCCTATCATTTTCGGGATATGATTGATTGTTTGTATTTAATCAGCAAAGAGTTTGTATCTTAGGCCTCATACTTGAGAAAAATACTATTTTTTTTTCCTTGAGCAATCTGAGAAAAACAAAGGAAAGTGAACAGTGTTTTCTGTTCAATCAGACTACACCAAAAGCATGGATTAAAACAGTGTTTTCTGTTGGGTTACCATCTTCCTTTTCTCCACAAACAAGGCATTGGTGTATATTCCTTTATTTTGACAGAAATATTCTGAAATATCACTTTTGATAAATGAATATGCTTGTTGCTTCTATCATCCTTTAGGATTTCCCTTTATATTTCTGAGTTATATGCTAATCCAAATTTTGTTTCAAGATTAAGCTAATTAATAGCTCATTGGTTTTCCTTTTTATTTTTCGAATTTTAAAATTTTAGGGGGTGAAGTTGAATACAGGACTAGCTTCTCAGAGAGGGAGCCTTGCAGAATCAAAAAGAGCAAAACAGGTTGGTCTTGTCAATAATGTATTTTTCTTTAATAAAAACATTCTCTATTTACAGTTTTTCTAACATCTTCCCTACTTCGATGCACAGAGAAATTTAGCAAGAGTACAGAGCAAGGCCGGCGAAGGAGAATGAATCTCGATCACCCTAGAATCATAGATGTGCAAAATTACAGGTATCTTTTATTTTATAATTCAGTTTTCTTACAACGTCTGTGATCTGTTGGACTGTTGATACCAGCTTTTATTTTCTTTTGGAACTTGGAGCAGCATTTTTGTAGCTACATGGAATGTGGCAGGAAGATCGCCACCAAGTAATTTGAATCTAGAAGATTGGCTTCATGCTTCACCTCCTGCTGATATATACGTTCTTGGGTATGTTTCGTTAGTTATGTCTTTTCTTATGAAACTCTGTTTTTAGTCAATTGCTAATAGAAGAAATATTTCTTTTTCTTTTTTTTTTTTCCTCCAGGTTTCAAGAGATAGTTCCTTTGAATGCTGGGAATGTTTTGGGTGCAGAAGACAATGGTCCAGCTAAAAAATGGCTCGCTCTCATAAGAAAGACCCTAAACAATCTCCCTGGAACTAGTGGAGGTGGAGGGTGCTATACACCATCTCCTGTTCCTCGGCCAATTGTTGAGATGAATGCTGATTTTGAGGGGTCATCTAGGCAGAAGAATTCTTCCTTTTTCCATCGCCGTTCATTCCAAACAACTAGTAGCTGGAGAATGGACAATGATCCTTCAATTTCACAACCACGACTTGATAGACGTTTTAGTGTTTGCGATCGGGTAATATTTGGTCACAGGCCAAGTGACTATGACTCCAGTTATAGATGGGGTCACAGGCCAAGTGACTTTGACTCCAGTTATAGATGGGGCCACAGGCCAAGTGATTATTCCCAGAGACCAAGTGATTATTCCCAGAGACCAAGTGATTATTCCCAGAGACCAAGTGATTATTCTCAAAGACCAAGTGATTATTCTCAAAGACCAAGTGATTATTCGAGGCCCAGTGATTACTCCAGGCCTAGTGATTACTCTAGATGGGGTTCATCTGATGATGATAATGGCATTGCAGATTCCCCTAGTACCATGTTATACTCACCAATGTCTTATGGTGGGTCTGCTTCAAATGAAAATGGATATAGAATGCCAGGGCACTCAAGATACTGTTTAGTAGCTAGTAAGCAAATGGTTGGCATATTCCTCACAGTATGGGTTAGAAGTGAGTTAAGAGATCATGTTAAAAACATGAAAGTATCTTGTGTTGGCAGAGGGTTGATGGGTTACCTTGGAAATAAGGTAATACTTGAGTGATGATATTACTTTTTATTTATTTGCATTTTACTTGGTCATTCCTCCTTAATCAGAACCACTTATGCATAGCTTATGTTGGTTGGTTTCCAGGGATCTATCTCTATTAGCATGCTTGTCCATGAGACAAGCTTCTGTTTCATCTGCAGTCATTTAACCTCAGGACAGAAAGATGGAGATGAGCTAAGGAGGAACTCTGATGTGATGGAGATTCTTAAGAAGACAAGGTTTCCACGGGTTCGTGGTGCAGCTGATGAGAAATCCCCTGAAACAATCCTTGGGCATGAGTAAGACCATTTCTTGTCTGCTATATTTTATTACTTGGATGAACAGAGACATGCAGAATGGAAAAAGAGAAGAGTGTAGTTAGAAAGGAGACTATATGGATCCAAAACAATACATAAAAATGAACTTTTTTTCTCCTTATGGTAAATTGAATTGATTTACTATTATATCCTATGATGGATTTGAAAGGGCTGAAGTATGATTTGATATATTTTGATGAATCTATTTTTAAGCCTAAGACATCCTGTTGGAATTTCAAATGACTTAAGTTTTACAGCAAAACTTGGTGACTCTCATAGATCCATGATATGTGTGGCAAGATACTTTGGTTGTGTTCTTTTGGCTGCATACTGTTTATACATTCTAAATATGGTGGTATATTTTAATATTCAGCCGAATCATTTGGCTTGGGGATTTGAATTACCGTATTGCCCTTTCTCACCGATCTGCAAAGGCACTTGTTGAGATGCAGAACTGGAGGGCATTGTTAGAAAAGGACCAGGTATGCTTTGATGCCATATTCCTGGACTCCACAAGTTTCCTTATCATGTTCCTGGGCATTGTTGAGATGCACAACTAAAATGTTTCACCGAATGGTTTTCTTGGCAGTTACGGATAGAGCAGAAACGTGGGCGTGTCTTTGTGGGATGGCATGAAGGGAAGATTTATTTCCCTCCAACATACAAATATTCAACTAATTCAGACAGATATGCAGGGGATGATATGCACCCGAAGAAGAAACGCCGAACTCCAGCTTGGTAAGAACATGTTGCTAAACATTAGGCATTATAAATACTTAAAAAAGCTTAGCTCAAATGCAAAAGAAATTAAGCTATAAAAGAAACTGCAGCATAGAAAGTAGTAGGATCTTGTCTCCTAAATCTGTGTGCATTTTCTTAAACTCTAACCACTTGATAGTTGATATGCTGATTAAGCTATTTTTCTTTTGTCTTATGAAGGTGTGATAGGATATTATGGTATGGGGAAGGCCTCCAACAATTATCTTATGTTCGTGGAGAATCAAGGTTCTCAGATCATAGACCAGTGTATGGTGTATTCTGGGCTGAGGTTGAATCAACTCATAGACGTTTGAAGAAAACCATGAGCTATTCCAGTTCTAGAATTGAGGTAGAGGAGCTGTTGCCATACTCGCGTGGATATACCGAAATAAACTTTTTTTGAGGATGAGGGAATGGTTATTCCCCCAATTCAAGTACGTTCTAACTCTCTTTGTTTTGACATTATTAAGTTATTCCATTAAGGAATGTTTGCAATGCCTTTTTCTTAATTTCAATCATATGAAACTCCTATGGTCTATAACAGGGCTGTAAATATCTTTTGCAGGTTTCAGTGTGTTTCTTCATTTCTGGTATGGATTACATCTCAAATCAATCAGGTGAAGTGTCCATCCAAGTTATTTGGATAATTCTCTTTTTCCTGTCTTTTTTGCATTATAGTTGTTTAGAATAAACAAAAAGCCCAGCATGCAAGGTTCTTTTATCATTGTGGTCCTTGTGTCCATGACTTTGAGTCCATAAATCTTGAACATGGAAGAGATGGCTATCTTGAATCTTCCAGTAAACCAAATCATCCCTCCTGGTTATTCTTGAGGAATCTATATGATAATCCATCTCAGAAAAAGAATTTGTACTTGGCACAAGATGAAAGTGTGTCGTATTTACACATTCTTTCTTTTGTAATTTTCCTTAAGAATAGCCATTCCCTGTTCCCATTATTGAGTAAACGTTGGTCCCCATTGCAGGTAGGAATCATTTTGAAGATATTCATTCTTGAGGGGTGATGGAGACATTCCCTTATTCACTGACAAAAATTAAAGGTCGGTCTTCTTTTGCTTTCTTGGTTTTGCTGTAGTTGTTGCTTTCCTTTGCCTAATCTTTCCTACATTTTCTTTGGACCAGGTGTAAATTTTGTAATTGGCTCTCTAACACATTCCACATTTCACTAACTTAGCCTTCTCAATCAGCATATCAAGTTAACTTACAAAATACAGTTTTCGTCACAAGGCATGGTTATGTTTGTTTTACCTGATTAACAAACGCCCACCTCTTCGGCATCTCAGTTCCATGGGAGCATTGACAATTCTTCACAATGATTAAGGTACCATATACTTTTGATCATCATTGATTCCTCAAGTTAAAGTGGCTTACTCATGTGGTAACGACTCGATCATTTTTGGCTTTGCAGAATTAACGAATTCTTGACATTGGGAAGCCGCCAAGTGGATGGATATACAAGGATTATTTTATTCATGATTCTTTTATTAATTTAGGAGAACAAATTTTTTTTTTTTAATGAATGGATGAAGGTGTGAAGGGATGACTCCAGACAATCATTTTGGCACTTTAACTTTTTGTTTTAAATGCAAAGAGAAGGAAAGGAATTGATGGATAGGCAGTCACTGCTAAAGTGATAGAGAAGAAGTGTAAAGGAGTTGAAGTGATGATAGAAATCAGAATGCTTCTTTTCTTCTGTTGCTGTTGCTTGTGATTTTACTGGAAAAAGGCAGTTTCCTTGATAATCCCACTTATGCAGTTGCTCTCTTCACTTTTCCCTTCCTTTACTGTGGTGTGAATAACAGACCAGAAAAAAGCAGAAGACAGATTTTCAGGTTTGGCAGCTATATGGATGCCATGAGTATGGGACACTGTCAGCGGTTTTATTTGTTAACCTTTGTCCTCTACTGCCTTCACCATATCACTGAGTTTTTTCCTACCTGCTTGGCTGTAGAGAAAGTTAAACAGAACTGGAAATTGCATATTAATCAGAGTAATCAATTCAATTATGCACAAACAAATAATTAATAAATGAAACAAAAATCAAGTGGTTTCAACTCTACTAAGCATTTTTTTTTTCTATAATCAGTTCAGAATCTCCTGAAAGAGATTCAAGATTTCAATATAAATTTTGCATATTCCATCCTTCCTGTCCTTATTGCGATTGGTCCCCTGTTTCAGTCAGGAAAACAATCCAAAGAAAATCACCCCCTGGAAGAGATAGAGACATTGTATAGCACACCAGCTGGAAAAGGTTGGTCTGCCTTTTGACTTTTCTTGGTTTTGCTGTTAATTCACTCCATTTTTCTGATAAGGGACCCTGGATTGCTTTTTCATTTCCTGCTATTTACCCTACTGACTGTGACTGACAATACTTTGTTTCAAATTTAAATTAGCCTAGTAATCTTGTTTTTCTGTAAATAATGGGATATAACTCTCTTCTATCTTGTTTTTCACCTCATTCACATACAATGATTTGAATTCAAAACCCCTAACTAATAACACTGTCAAAGGCCCATTTGCGGCTTTCTATATTCCAAGTGAGGATTTAGAAGGGAACATGGTAGGGAAACTGTCGTCTGGCCTTCTTTTTTAGTGCAAAGTGAAAGCAACACTGGCTAGGAAAAGCAAATTCTTTGTCTCAACAATGCAGACCAAACGAATGAATTGCTCTTGTTCCTTGGTTTCATGAGGAAGGTAGTGCTATTCCACAATTAAGTCCTGTCCAAGGTTCCTTTTCCTTCCTATAATTTCTTTGCAACTAAAAGTTGAGCATAGAATTATTTCCCCATCCGCTGTTTCATCTCATACGGGTAATAATCTCCTAAAAAGTTCACCTCTCTTTTTACATATGGAATAGTTTAGAGCACATATATCCCATGTCATCTGCGTGTGAAAGAGTAGAATGAGATTAAGAGACTCTTTTAAGCTATAGCTTTGCATTACGTTAAGATCAGTCTATGTCGCATGGGAAAGCGAACTTGAACTTACATATTAGAAGTTTCAAGTTCGGTCTTGCAATAAGTAGAGAAAGTTTTGGAAAAGGGAGAATTATGTTTTTTTTTTTTTTTAGACATGGAAAATTATAAGGAAAGGGGAATTTTTTTAGTTTGTGAGATTTGAATTTTTTATTAATTAAACACAAACACTAAGATTTAAAAAACGATCATTAGACTTGAAAATTCGATTCAAAGGAGAATTATGTTTATTGTATGGTTCATGGAAAAGAGAAAAGAGTCTATGAGTTTATTGCTAAATTGACCTTTAATATTGATCATGGTGGGTTGGACTTTGAACACAAATCATAGCTGTTACACATAATCACATAAGGATTGCCAGCATACCATAATGGGCTGAGTTTTGAATAGAAGCCCACTTCAAAACCCAACTATCTGCGTCCGAACCCAAAGCCATGCCCATTGGGGCATTGGGGCTTTTAAAGGGAGGGAGTGTCAATCAATGCTCTATTGGATTAATGGAAGCGCTTGAACAGCACAAATTATCCCACACTTAATTGCTACTTTCATGGTAGGAGTTCGAAATTTTTTTACTTTGATATCAAATTAGTAACTTTCAATTATTTTAGTATATTGAAGGGTTAGTTGTTTAATAATATGAAAACTTTTAACTTGGACTTTAAATTAACAATTTTAAATTAGTAAATACTAATTCAGTCAAACTCTTATTGATATTAAAACTTTTTAATCTATTGACATTAAGTTAATTAAACTCTTGTTCATTTTTCTATTTTGTTGTCACAGTTGGCATTCAATTTTAGGCTATATTATTATATAATATATTAATGTTAAGTTTTCTTTTAATCTAATGAGTAAAGTACAATAATCTTTCCCTCCCACAAGCATCAAAGACTAATATTGTAGCAATCTCTTACTCTAAAATCAAGCTTCAAATAATAATATTTTTATTTTATGTTAGATAAGCATTAATCTTTTATTCCTTTATCTAATTTGCCCCACCCATATGCTCCATACTAATAGAATTCAAAATATTATTT
>BPVZ01000053.1:910762-930170 GCA_020521535.1 Rubroshorea leprosula | reverse complement strand
ATTACATATATATATATATATAGAAAGTGCTTGTGAGCCTTATCTTTTAAAGATTTTAAAGATTAGGAAGAAAATCATCTTAAAACTACGTCGTTTCAATAAATTTTTATTAAAAAAGACTAAACTATCATATTTTTAAAGCATGCATTAAAGTGATTTTTATCTTTTTTTCTTCTAATTTTTTGGAGGAAAAGCGGATAAACAATAACTCCTATATATGTTATCACAACACATTTGAGCAAAATCACAAACTTAATCACAATATTCATCGGAAGAAAAAAGAACAAAAAAAACTTGATAACAATTCAAATCTCAAAAACTCTAAAAATGTGTCAATCCTTACTGTCATGTTTGAGTGTATGTATCGAAAAATTCTTCTATATATTAGAGATATTATGTTTGTGGTATTTTCCTTCCATGAATATTGTTATATGTCAACATGTATTGGTCCTTACAATTTAATAGGGATAATGATATATGTACAATTTTTTTTTATAAATTTTTATATATTATTAAATAAATATATAATATTTTAAATTTTAATAATAATTTATAATTATGTCCATAATTCAAATAAATAAGTAGTTATCTTTTTTTTGTTAAAAATAAAGAATTTTAATTTTGAGTTCGCATGACATAAATATGGAGTGAGATAAGAATTGAAAAATAATTATTTTTCATTGTATAATTAAAATAAATAAATAATAATAATAATAAATTGTAATAACATATTTTCAATTATAAGTAAAGGTCACACAGAAACTAAGGTCATGCTACGTTAGGGAACTGGAACACTGCAAACATGAAATCTCATTGTATGGAGTAATTTCTCATACGGTATATGTATCACTTTCGTCAAAAAAATATACTCTGAAGCAATGCAAATTATTGCCTGGTTCATCCTCTGAAGTCTGAAGCAGAAAATTACACCGGTTGGTAACAATATTTCCATTTATGAAAAATATTTTTAAAATTTGAATATTTTCCTTTATTACTGTAACAGAAAGTGGCATGGGAAACGAGGAATTCTGCCGCTACCACTGTTCCACACACCTATTTATCTGTTATTGCTCTTTCTGTTTGCATCAACTCTGCTACATTGACAGACCCATTTTTGTGAAAAATCAGATAAACAGTACTGCATGATATTCAACCTTTTCTCTCTCTGTAAAAAAAAAATTTATTTTCCATCCAGCACAGCAGGGTAAGGGTGTCTCCATTTCTCTGCATTTTCTTCCTCCGGTCTTGTAGTGATCCTTTCTTTATTTTTCCTTGTGGGTTCTTCCATCCTGTATTGCACTGACTACTTCAAAGGTGGGTTTTTCAGTTTTTTCTTAACATGCAACGCACCTTACTTGCTGTTTAAATGCACATACTTGCACACACATCAAGTTTTTGTTTTTATTTATATATGATATATTGTTTGTTTTGTTTATGGCATTGTTTGTTTTTTTGTTTGATATGGTTATCCATCTCCTTTGGTCTACTATGAAGCAGAGCTTCTTTCTTCATTGGGTTATGAGGGACTATTTTGTTTGGCTATCTTTTTTGTTTCAATCCAGTCTAGTGATGCCAATCACCTGGTGGCCTAATTGTCCACTCTTTTTGTGAGGTGTGATGGCGCTTACAAGTCTTGCGTTCAAACCTTGGCATCCCACTCCCTCATTCAAAATTGCCTTTGTTAATCCTTCCAGTGATACTTTATTTGTTTCTTTAACCTTTTTGCCCTAGGAAAACACTTTCTGAGTTTTTGATTGATGATTGTAATGCAACATTGTGATTCTGATTTTGGGTTTGCTAGTTAACCCTATAAAGCAGCTAGTACATTGGATAGATGGTTTGATTTTTTGAATAAAATAAGCAAAAGGACGGTTAGATGTTAAACATGTTTTCTCATACTAAAACTGTTGTTGATTATGCTAATATAGGGGGTTTTGTGGGTTTTCTATACGCAGCAGCTTTTGGTGATTGATTATGTTTAGCACTGTCTGATCATTTGGAGTTATAATTTACTTTATCTGTTCTTATTAGATATGTCAAAATGCAACCTTGAAATGTTATACTTTTACTAGTTTATTGTTGTAACGCATTTTTTTCTACATCAGTTTCTGTTCAGAGATGGGTACTGTTGGTGATAATTGGGATGATGAATATTCTGTCATTGGAGATAAGGGTGAAGTTGGTTTTATTGATTATGAAGATGATAAATCTGTGCGTGATTACAACCCAACTGAAGAGGGTCCTCTTGTTGTTTCTGTACCATTCCCTTTTGTTAATGGGAAACCTCAATCAATATTAGTTGGAGAAACTGCAGCAGATTCAATTACCCTAACAAACACCACTGATGAACCAATGGATCTGTGGACTAGAATTTATGCTTCAACTCCTGAGAATTCTTTCACACTTTCTTTGATCAGACCGCCAACAGCAAATTCTGAGGGGAATACAAACCGAGGTTTTGTTGAATCCTTTACATTAGAGGACAGGATGCTCCAGCCAGGAGATACACTAACTATTTGGTTGTCTTGCAAGCCTCAAGGAATTGGATTGCACACAACTATAGTACATTTTGATGTGGGGGCTGATAGGATTGAAAGAGTTGTTTTTGTTGTTGCTGATGATAACATCTCACAATATTTGGCTCCTCAAAAGGCATATTCAAGAGGAATGAAGAAGAAGAAGCAATTTATCGTGGATAAATTTGTTGAGGGATCTCGGCCAGCACAGGGAAGAAATCAAGGGTTCAAAAACAAGCTTCCTTGGTATGGCATTCCAAAAGATATTAGGGAATTGGTTGAGAGCAAGCAGATTCCAGATGCTGTTAGGGAAGGTTTAACAAGGAGGAACTATACATCATACTTCAAAACTTTATTGAACATGGAAGAGATACAATTAGAGGTACTTTCCCTCGTGTATGAACTATGAAGATTCATAAATTTCTTTATGATGATATATTTATTGATTTTCTGCTGAAATTGGTAATTTTGTTGCCTCAGGAAGACATGAGAACTTATGACATGGGCAAGGTTACAATGAGGAAGAAAGGAAAGTTTTTATCTCTTCAGGTCCCTGGGCTTGCTGAAAGAAGGCCTTCACTTGTCCATGGAGATTACATCTTTGCTAAGCATGCATTTGAAGATGCAAGTGAAACATCTTCACCTTACCAGGTTTGTCCTAACCAAATAAGCATTTTGCCATTATATTGAAGCATTTCAACCATATTAACCAAACTAGGGATTTGTTTAGATAAACTAGAGCAGTTTTGTTATGGTTGATATCATATTTTCTGATTTGCTGTGGAATCATCATTAACTATCATTTTACATTCCTATACACTGGTTAACTGGGAATTTGGAAGGACGGGCAGTTGCTGGGTTTTGGCTGGAGAACACCAGTGCACTACCTCACCAGTTTGCCTTCTTACTTGCCTTATTTTTCCAGTCCACTTTTGCTTACTCTTTTCCCCTTTTGCTGGAGCAATATGTACTGTAATATTGAAGTAATTTCAGTAATGGAAATTAGATTATTCAATGAAGTTAATTTTAGCTCTTATGCAATAAATATTTGAGAATATTTCTGCTGTTCCTAGATATGTTTGACTTTTTCCCTATTTTAGTAGGTGTCTATGTAAATAGTTGGTTAGATTACTTATCTCACTCTAAAAGTCAAGGACCAAGAGATTGATAGGAAAAAAGGCCAAGATCCACTTCTGGTTTTGTTGATGAATGATGATGGCTTGACATGATATGACTCCTAAGCAACAAATGAACCTTTAACACTTCATATTTTATAATGCCATTCGTTTGCATCCTTATTCATCTTAATGCCGTTTTTCTCCTACCACCTGCTTTTTGTCTCTGCTATTTTTTTTTAATTTTTTTTTTAATTATTGTTATAATCCTCTGGTTTTTAGACCATAATGGAATGAGGTTCTGTGCAGGGTTATATTCACCGTGTGGAGGCTGATGAAGTGTATTTGAAATTTGCCTCAGAATTTCATTTGCGCCATAGAGATGAAAATCTTTATAATGTACAGTTCACATATAACCGAATCAATATGAGAAGGCAATACCAGGCCATTGAAGCAGCAGAAAGGTTAGACCTAGATTTCTTTTTCCCGTCTGAATCCCCTAAAAGTAGGCTGATTGAAACCACTCCTCTAGTGCCCATCTCATGCAAGCTTAATGAGGAGCAGATGTGTTCTATTGAGCTGATCCTTGGCTGTAAAGGAGGACCCCCTTATGTCATCTATGGGCCCCCAGGTACTGGAAAGACCATGACAATTGTGGAAGCAATTCTCCAACTCTACATGACTAGAAAACATGGTCGGATTCTTGTTTGTGCTCCTTCAAATAGTGCAGCAGATAACATACTAGAAAAACTCCTAAATGAGAAGGCAGTGCAACTCAAAGAAAATGAAATATTCAGGCTCAATGCAGCAACGCGCTCATATGAGGAAGTCAACCCTGATCATATCCGCTTTTGCTTCTTTGACGAGCTTGTCTTCAAATGTCCCCCACTTAATGCTCTCTCTTGCTATAAGATCATCATATCAACTTATATGAGTGCATCTCTTCTTTATGCTGAAGGCATCAAGCGCGGTCATTTCTCTCACGTCTTTTTAGATGAGGCTGGTCAAGCCTCAGAACCAGAGAGCTTAATCCCCCTTGCTAACCTTTGTAGAAGGGACACAGTTGCTGTACTTGCTGGAGACCCAATGCAATTAGGTCCCGTGATATACTCCAAAGAAGCAAGTCATGGACTAGGGAAATCATACTTGGAAAGGCTAGTTGAGTTTGAATCCTATTTCAATGGGAATGAAAATTATGTCACAAAACTGGTTAGAAACTACCGGTGTCACCCAGAGATTCTTCATCTCCCTTCAACCCTTTTCTATAATGGGGAGCTGATCCCATGTAAAGAGGAGACAAGTTTCTTCTTGAATTCAGTGAACTTCCTCCCGAATAAGCAGTTTCCTGTTTTCTTCTTTGGCATTCAAGGTTGTGATGAGAGGGAAGGAAATAATCCATCATGGTTCAATCGGATTGAAGCAAGTAAGGTGGTAGAGTTCACAAGGAGTTTGACAGCAAGTGGAAATCTGACTGAGGAAGATATTGGCGTCATAACACCATACAGGCAACAAGTCCTCAAAATAAAGAAAGCCTTTGAAAGTCTTGAAATGTTTGACATCAAGGTTGGAAGTGTTGAACAGTTTCAAGGACAAGAAAGAAGAGTTATAATCATCTCTACTGTCCGATCAACAATCAAGCATAATGACTTTGACAGTAACTATTGTTTGGGATTTTTGAGCAATCCAAGAAGGTTTAACGTTTCTATTACCCGTGCAATATCATTGCTTGTTATTGTTGGGAACCCGCACATACTTGTCAAGGTATTGCCTTTGCAATTTCAAGCCATCATTTAGACTGAACTTCAAGTAACTAGATAACAAATGGATATGTTGCTAGGACTAGAAAACTGATGATGTTTCCCATTTTGGTCTTCAGTAGTCATTTGTGATGCAGCATATAATGTAGATATCTTGGACATGATTTCTTTAGGAACTTGCCTAGCTCTGGATTGCTTGCTCAAGGAAACATGCACTTTGTAGTTATTTCTTGTTTTTATTGTTTAGTTGCTAAACTTCATACCTGCATCTCATCTGATATTCAATTGTTACTAGATGGCATAGAAATATTTTGGGCATTGTATACCTGCATCCCATCTGATATTCAATTGTTACTGGATGACAGGATGATCACTGGAGCAAGCTCTTATGGCATTGTTCTGACAACAGCTCTTATCAGGGCTGTGATCTCCCTCAACGACAGGAGTCTATTGATGATTTTCCAGCACAGGAAGGCCATGTGAACCCTGAAGAAAACGTCACTCAATGTGCTACAGATGCCAACAATCTCCCTCAGGGACAGGAGTGCATTGATGATTTTCAAACATGGGAAGGCTATGTGAACCCTGAAGAAAACATCATTCAATCTACTACAGATGCTAAATGGGATCAAGACTCATTTCCGAGAGACATACTTAACCCTGTTACAAGTAAATTTGAGTGGCCTGAAGATGATGGGTGGAATTGAAGCATTACTGGGACAACATCCCCTCGCTTCTCCATACCCCTTCTACTCTTCTGCCTTCTTGGCCCTCTGACTATCTTGGCTTAGCTATTTTCTGCCTTTCTTGAACCTTTGACTATCTTGGATTGCCTTTTTTTGAGAATAACTTTGATGAATGATTTACCATGCAGTTGAAACTTTAAACTTGAATGCTATTTTAATGAGTGGCAAAAGATAGATCTTCTACGTGATTCTTCTATCCAACTGAAGCATGTGAATTATTCAAATTTACTGATTACAATTATGTTGTGTTCAACCAATGTACCAAATGAAGGGTAAAATCTACATTATTATGGGACTACATATGAATGTAGCTAAAGAAAACCAGTACTGAACCTAGATACCAAACATTACTGTTGATCTGTGACAATGCAAATGAAACTCTATCTGATTCCCCTGCTGGCATCAGTTTTGGTAGTCCCCTTGTGGAGTTTGGTTGCGAGCTCATGGGACTTGGTACCTTGGTAGAGGCTGGAGTGGAAGCATTATCCCCACCTGCATGATCATTCCCTAATTAGTCTCCAGGAATGTAACCTTCTGTCTGATGTTGATGCTTCTAAGTTCTAACCTTACAGGAATGAAATCAGAGAAAGGAATTGCTTACGGGAATATGAAGGTTGCGGGCTCTCTGGATTGCTATCTCCAAGAAGAGGTGGTAGCTCTTGTGCTCCTGATGCACAACAAATTCACATAACGTGGTTATCTATTTTGCTAACAAAGATCAGCACTCCTGAAAACAGGGCAAAATCCATGCTGTTGAATGCAGAATAATTCAGGAGCTGAATAAAGATCAACGCAGAAATCTCTAGTAGGTAGACATTGCAGCTCTGTAGTCATCCAATCTACGACAATCAAATCTAATTATGCGGGAAGGCATGATTTCAGATCCGAATATTTGATTAAAGCTCAGAAAAGGTTAACAACCGCGAACTATTAATCAGAGATTGTTCAGATCTACAGAAGCCAAAACTGAATTCGAGAAATTTCAGCGAAGCAGAAAATCGATCAATTCGATGAACAATAACTTGGATAGAATAAGAATCGATCAAAACCTGAGGCGCAAACCGACTCCAGGGAATCATCGGTCCTTGCCAAGCAGACTGACGGTAGTGAAATGACTCTGGAATCATTCAACGGGAAGCCGAAGATCATCGGCTGCCTGAGAAGGTAACAGAAGCAGTAATCGTTGGTGGAGTTGAAAACAGAGGATATCACATCGCAGCACTGAAGAGGCACGGTGGCGGTGAAGTTGTTCGGCGGCGCGGACACGAAAGGAAGGCAAGGCGAGAACGCCACCAGCTCCGCCACGCAGTCTAGATGCGGCGGTGGCACAGCTGCGGCAAGTAGGTTCGATATGAGGAGAGCTGTGAGAGCGGTGGCGAGAATCATGGCTGAGTGGCGGATTTGAGAGAAAACGAAATTGTTAATTTGTTTGGTGGTTTGTTACGGTGGGGCCTAAAGGATGAGTTTGGGCGGGAAAGCAGTTAAGACCCTGTCCCCTTTTTTCTTTTTTTTTCTCATTTTTTTAATGATTGAGAGAAAAAATTGCCTTATGCTTTTGTGTTGTTTTATTTTTATGATTTAAATTTGGTTTGATAATGTTGTTTGTAATTGTAGTTATAGGTTTTTTAATTTTTTAACATTTTAAAAATATATAAAATATATATTATATATTTAATATTTATTTTAATTAATATTTTATATATTTTTAAAACAATAAAAAGGCATAAAAATCAAAAAGAAAAATATTGACAAGTGTTATCAAAACGAAACTTTAAAATCTTTCAGCATCTTAGTAAATTCCCTCCCACTGCTTTTTATGTTTTTTTAAATAATTGAAGTGTTTTGGAGTTTTGTTTATTTTTCTCAATTTGATAAAAAAACAAACCATTCATTTATTAAATAGGGTGGTGTTATAGGAATAATCTTTTTATATTACTTTTTACTACAATTTTTATATGTAATTAAATGAATTATTATGTGTCCTACATGCATAAAAAAACTAATTATTTAAATGACAGTTTACCAAAAGTTAATATAAAAAAATATTTTAAAATTATTTTTCATTATAATATTAAAATTTTATAAAAAAAATTATTTCTTATTAACTTTTTTTAAAGAATTAAAACTATATCAATAAAGTGAGTAGCAAATTTTCTAAGTAGTTGAGCCACAACTCCTCTGTAATAGCTAGCTGTGTGAAACTGTGAACATTTGGACGTTCAATTTGCAATTTTCTTCATTGTGGGTATTTCAATATTTGATTTTATTTGTTTCTGTAAATATTCCTCTCAGCCATATCAATGAGTTCCAGTAAATTTGCATTAAGCCACACAAGATGTTGGAAATGAAAATTATTTAGAGACACTGAAACACAAGCCAAAATCAGAATAATCAATTTTTTTTTTTGATATATTGATGATTTCACATATATAATCTGTAAAAGAAAAACAAAAATGACTAACCTAGTAAGATAGTGCCATGGAGAAGAATAACCAAGGGGAATAAGAATCTCCAGCCAATCATCAACACTTTGGTTTCCTCTCCCCCATTTGATGTCCCATAACCCCCTCCAAACAATGTCCCATAGCCCCCTCCAAACAAATCCAATTTGGGTTCTGCATTTTCAGCTGAACATGGCTGCTTCTGCACTGCTGTAGAGTTACTCTCCCCAGTTGTGTCCAAAGGACTCTGTATCATCTGATCCTCAGCCGGAGGCAAAAGTGGAGAAGGAAACACTGCAGCCAGAGGTGTTACAGGATGCTGCGTGAGGTTACCTGGACTAGATAAAGAACTCTGCATCTGATCATCAGCCGGGGGCAAAGGCGGTGCAGGCTGCTCCGTAGGGTCACCGGGATTAGATAAAGAACTCTGCATTTGATCATCAGCCGGGGTCAAAGGCGGGGCAGGATGCTGGTTTCCGGACCTAACTGGGGGAATCACCACCGGCGTAGGAGCCAGAACTTCATATAATTAACAAGGAACAAAATAAGCCATTGTCAGACAAACAGGTTGAAATCAATATGATTAAAAAGAGGGTGCTAAAATCCAGAGTTACCTTACCTCGACAAAGGCTCAAAGGGGGAAGAGAAATGTAACAGTTTGGTAATGGGAGTGAAATTGGGGTGGTGGAAAGAGGAAGAGATGAGACTAATAGTGAACACATGCAGCTAAATCCGGTATGGATGACTTGATTAAGTGCATTGCAGCAGGCATCAGGACGATAACCATTGCCTTGGAAACACGGCCCTAGTTCAATGTTTTGCATGGAGCAGACTTGGATTTGGCTGTGGACTGAAGGGACTAGAGCAAAGAGCAGGATTGCCAACAGCCAGGTGAACCAGATTGAAACAAGTATGCTTGGACCCATGATTGTAGAAACAATAAAATGGAAATTTTGTGTTTGTAAAATTAGAAACAGAGCATCTTAATTGATTTTTCATCAAAATTATAGTGATTTAGGGGGTGATTTGGTATAATGGAGATGGGTCATACAGTATGTGAGGAGCAAGTTGGTAAGTCAAACAGTGTAGGAGGCTTTAACTTGATGACTTGGGGCATGAATGAGGCATGAGAGGGATTTTTTCTCTGAGCCAAAGGCATGAGGGGGATGATGTTGACGGAGTGAGTCGATCCTACACTTATCAAGAGACTTCTTATGAGAAATATGAATATATGATATCAGTGGAGAATATGGGCCAGATTCTTGCATTCATTTTCTTGTTGGATCTGATCCAGTTTTACTTTCATTTGCTTAATTTCTTCTGGGGCAGTGCCATTAACATTCACTCATGGATATATGGCCAGTGCAACAAGAAGCCCATTTCAGAACATTTCTTCTTCCCCCTTTTTTTTTTTTTTTTTCCTTGGGTTTATACATTTCATTCTTCTTCTTCTTTTTCACTGTTTCCTGCTAAGAAATATACCAATCACATTTTTTTGTTGACTTCCATGATAGGTTAAACAATAGGCAATGTATAGTTTTCTGTTGATGGGATAAATAATAGGAAATAGTTATTATGTAGTCAATTTGATGTTGGGTTATATCAATGAGGTATTTTAAGTGATTAAAAGATTTTGACTTTAAGTTGAAGATTTTAACTTTAAGTTAAAGATTTTAAATTTAAATTTTGATATTAATAAAAAAAATTAAAAAAATAAGAAAATTGTTTCCTATTACGTAGTCCATAATTTTATGTAAAAAATATTCTTTATAACTCATACAATGTATATTGTAGCATAAAAAGAAACTGTGTAAAATAAAAGGGGAAAAACCGAAAAAGCATGTCACCAGGGGCCAAAATAATATTTGAGACATCTTAAAAAATGGAAAAGCACATAGAAAGAAATAGGGATGCAGCAATAGCAGCTGCCGTCTAGTGGTAGTAATTAAGAACCACAAATCCCACGGCAACCAGAAGAAGAGATGGTGAAAGATTGTAAGAAGGCACTGCAGCCGACGGGGTCAGAACAGGGCGACTCCCTGTAGTTGCTGTAGGAGCTGCGGAACCCTCTGTTGACGGAGGAGTCAAAAATGGTGTTGTGTCGGATACAGGGGCCTCAGCAGATGGCGTTGGCTCAGGTACAACAGAAGCTGCTCAAGAAAACAAAGTTTTTCTAATTAAGTTAAAGTTTATGGCTTTGAACTGTTCTTTTCTAGCAGATATATCAATTTACCTCCTGGTGAAGCTACAGGAGAAAGTGTTGGTGCTAGTGAAATTGGACCTGTACGCCAATAATAATTGTAACCAATAAGCATAAATTCAATAAATTAGCTTCACAAAAAGATAGAATTTATCCCCAATTTTGGTATTTTTACAAGAAATTACCTGGAGCTGGAATAGGAGCAACAGAGGCTGAAAATGAAGAAAGGTTACATGTTAGTGTTTTCAAAAAGAGTGTTGTGTTAAGATTGTATAACTTAAATTATTGGATTTGTTAGTTGTTTTTCTTATATTCAATGGTTCCTGTTTTACAGTTTAGACTACAAAATAGAATTATCTAGTGTTTTGATTAATAAAAATGTGATTTTGTATTTGTTTGCATATGCACATGTAAATGTTTTGTTTACCTTTGCATTGGACGGGGACACCGGGCATGTTACAAGAGCGAGGGAGAGAGACAGCGAGAGTCCGGTTAATCGGAATTTGGAATGGGACATTTGCGGTCACAATGAGGCACAAACAGTCCATGCCACTGCTTGTGAGGGACTTGAAAGAGTTGCAGCAGTCCGAGGTTGGGGAAGTACCATTGGCACTACTATTGGTAAGGAAATTCATACATGGAGTGAAGCTGGTGAGCATGGAGGCGGTGCAAGGGGTATTCAGTTGCCCGTAGACAGGGAAGATAGAGATTGTCAGAGCCACACCCAAAATCAGAAATGGAATGGAGAAGGTGGAGAATGCCATTGTCTTGGGTAAAAATGAATTTGATTTGGTGAAGAGGAAGAGGTTGTATTGGAGGTTTTTGAGTTTGATGATTGAAAAGAGGAGGGAAGTGGGGGAATTTATAGGGGAAAGTTTTTGGTGAAGGGGAAGTGGAGGGGATTTTGAAGTTGGTTTGGAGCTCAACCACCTTAACCAATTCTTAGGGGAAATTGAACAACTTGAGTTAGCCACGTATGAATGGTGTAGGGTATCGTAGGTTGACTTGAACCTATCCTGAAGAAGTGGCACTCTATTATTTCGCCAGCTTTTTTTATTTTTTATTTTATTAACTTTCTTATATCTGGTATCCACGTTTTGTTTGATTAATTTAGAATCGAGTCGTATCGGATCCTATTAGAGGGAAGCTTTCCCAACACTTATTTCCTCATTTATAAGACTCGAACTCGAGACCTTATTTAAGAGAATTGAACTCTTTTTACTCGGACAAACAAGTGATTAGTTTTCATCAACTTGTTGAAAAATTATGTGTTCATTTTTCCGACCGGAAACCATGGATTATTCTCTTTGCAAGTTATAATCGAATTTTAAAGGATTTTGTCCATAATCTTGGTTATCTTGACCAAAAAAAACCTATTATTAAGCAAGTTGGTATTAATTTATTGGTCCTTCAACTTTAGACCTACTTCAATTTAGATCCCTCAAATCTAGTTGTAGACCACCAAAGATTTTTATTTTATTTTATTTTATATAGATAATTTGATCACTCAAGTTTATTATGATAATGGAACACAGTCTCAAATTATTGTAGGGATATGACTTTTTAATTTTGATTTTAACTTAGGTAATATCACGAATATGCTTGAACATTCTATAATCCAATTTGCTTTTAATATGATTATATCAATATTAAGAAGTTTATAAAGTATTTAGGCCTCTCAACTTCTAAAACCAATAGCTGGATTATCGGATATGGAGCACCTTTTTGACAAATGACAACCCAAAAAATTGACTTTACTAGACCAACATCGTTTTCATGTGAACTTTAACACAAACCTTCAACAAATAGCAATGACTTAAAATAGGAGGTGAAATTTTGGATCCTCCTTACCCAGGCATTATTTTCACCAGATAAAAGATACCTTCAACCATAGAGGGCATATACTGTACTTCCTGGTACATCCTCTACTTTGCAATTGCCAAAAATAACTTCTTTTCTGTTTCAGAAAAACCTCAAACTTCTAATTTCCATTAAAGATGACCTTAAATTTGTAGTTAGGTTACCTGATTGTTGTTTATCCTCAATATGATCTGATGTCACTTACAATTTTTAGCTGTTTTTTTCTGCAAACATACATGAATCCTGACATAATTTTGTAAATTCCTAGCTAGAGATCCTTCCAAAAGCTTCCCAAAATGACACATGTTACCTTATGTTTTATTTTTAGCAAAACCTTACATCAGATTGTATGTTCTAGTTCACCAATATCCTGTCATTCTAAGGTTTATATATTAAGTCATTCCCTTAGAAAGCAACTCAAGCAAAATTTACTGTATACAAAGATTAAATACTGAACCTGTGACTCTTCTCACCAAAATGACTTCAAGAGGGCTAACCATGGGACTCCTCATGGCCCTGGTGGCCCTGCTTTGTGCAAGAACCATGGCTCAATCTGGTACTTCTGGCTGCACTAATGTCATCGTCAGCCTGGCTCCATGCCTGAATTATGTGTCGGGGACCTCCTCGACTCCATCATCTTCATGCTGCACGCAACTAGCGAGTGTAGTTAAATCACAGCCTGCTTGCCTTTGCTCAGTGCTCAATGGTGGGGCTTCATCACTCGGTGTTACAATCAACCAGACTCTGGCTCTGGCCCTCCCTGCTGCTTGCAATGTACAAACTCCTCCTGTTAGTGACTGCAATGGTAAGAACTAATTGTTAATGTGTACAAATTTCCATTAAAAAAAAAAAAAAGAAGTTACATTTTGTGTTGCATTGTACTAATTATTTATTGGTTTATATTTTTGGGTAGCTGTTGATGCACCAGTTGGTTCTCCTCAAGGTATGCCAGCTGAACAAACTCAGAGTAGCTCATTTGTTACTGGTACATGATATCATTGATTCTACAATGTCAACCATGTCATCTTATCATTTCAAAATTTTGCTCTACATTCATATGTTAAGCAATCTCAAACGCAGTCTAGTCTAATATAAATAATGCGACCAAAAAAAGAAATGGAAATGTGCACTGCAAAATTGGAGGCAGTTTGTGGTAACAACTTGTGGGAATGAATGCAGGATCAAAAACAACACCATCCACTGGAGGAAGCTCCGCTGGAAACAACATCAAATCGTCTCTTCAGCTCGTCCTCTTCTTCCTGCTTGCAGCATCCTATGTTGTGACCTCCGGGAAACTCTGATCACTATCTTCTGGGGATGCCTATGTGTTTGTGTTGCTATTTAAGATTCTATATTATATGCCAGTGTGTTGTTCTAGTATTATGTCTTCTGTTTTACTAAGTGTGTCTGGTTTGCATTTCTCTTTTGATTTATGAAGTCTCTATGGTTTGCTTAATATATGTACGAGTGATTTCTCAAACTATGACTGGTTTTCCCCTTGTGCTACTTCGTACTGTAAGAGGTTTGGCTATATAAGATAAGGAAATAAATCTTTACTTCTTGTTTATACGATCATCAAACAAATTAAAGCTAAACTTAGATATTTGAGATAAAATAACATGTTTCATCCCATTCTGATGATTCCTCCTCTAATCCAAGCGTCAAATTAAAGAAATTTTTTGTCATGAGAACACTACTTAATAAGAGATAAGCATAAAAATTTTAGTTTTTTTGAAAGTGTTCATATCCTGATATCCGTATTTATTATTAAAAATACAAAATATTAATTAAAATTAATTTAATTATAATAAAGATTGAGAAAAGTTAATTCATAACAATTAAAATGTTAAAAATGATCATAAAAAAATTTAAATAAATTTAATAAATTAACACATTAAAAAAATTATTAAAAATATTTAAATAATTTTACAATAATTTTAAACATTTTAAATATTAATGTCTTTATTTTTTTTTTTTAAATATATTTAAAAGGGACGGGATCGAGCCTAAGCCCAAGAGGGAGAAGGGAGTATACTTTTTTTAATGTGACTAATACCGCTAACCGAAGGGGCCAAGTAATATGTCTTTATTTTTATTTTTTTTTATAATAAATTAATATTTTTAATAGTCATGATTGTACCAAAGAAATGCTGTGAAAGCAAATCTCAAATGCGAACGCACCTAATCAATAATCATGCACTGACAATGAGATGTTAGTGGAGCAAGTGGCAAAACAAGGAACTCAGAAGCCCATTTGCTCCTTCGGGTGGTACCAGTGGATTGCAGGTTCGACCTCAACCCGGCCTCCCCTTCCTGCGGTGTGGACCAAAAACTGAAAAATGAGCATGCACTGAACAAGATGATATTGAACCTCCAGTGAAGAGTATGGAATAAGATTAGCCATCTGTCCCTTAATTCGACCATATATGGTCCCTTTTGTTTCAAACAATCAAATGAAACAGATGTCTATTTTCTTCGGTCCGAAGCAATAAACAAAGCACAGAAACAAGATCACTGTCAGAGGAAAAGTTACATCATTTTCTTTTACTTTCTCTAATTCATTCTTTCTACACCAGGGTTCAGACCCTCAAATTCCATGGAAAGGCAAGAGTCAGAAACAAGAAACACGTTACGATTTCTTCCTGGTTCAGGTTTCCACAAAAGGTGTCCACCTTTCTGAACACTACACCGGTCAAGTAGGTAGGTTACTTACAACCCACCTAGAAAGCGGCATATGGCTTCATTACTTCGGAAAGACTTCTAAATTTCCAATGCTTCCGCAGCCTCAAAGATTTTAAAGCTTCAAGTTGACCATGGATTCCCGTTAAGAGTGTAGGAAAAGTTGGTCACGCAAAAACACAGTTTTAATCTCTCTGTTCTTTCATAATCTCCCTACATAAACCCCAACCCTCCCCATCACTCCAACATCGTCATTTCAGGGTTTTATCAGATCAGAAGAATTCAAAGGCATCATCAAGAGCATAGAGAAAGCTAATGGCAAACATAAAGATGGCAATGTGTCTTACCATGGTTGTTGCAGCCATGCTTTGTGCAGGAGCGGCAGCTCAGTCTGGCTGCACTGCTGTATTGATCAGCTTATCACCTTGCCTCAACTATATTACTGGGAATTCCTCGACCCCTTCTTCACAATGTTGCTCGCAGCTTGCCAGTGTTGTCCGCTCCTCAGCACAATGCTTGTGTCAGGTCCTCAATGGTGGTGCTTCATCATTGGGGATAAACATCAACCGGACTCAGGCTATGGCCTTGCCTGGGGCTTGCAATGTCCAGACTCCACCCATCAGCCAATGTAATGGTAAGGATGCAGTTAACTTCTCCTTTTTCTAGTCAAGAAAACTCACAGCTAATTGCCAAAAACTGCAAGATCTCTGTATGGAATCAGTAGTCAAAATGATAACGCAAAAATTAGTCTAATTCTACTGACCAATACCACCTGTATGTTGTCAGCCACTTCTCCCGCAGCCTCTCCAGCAGGATCACCAGAAACCAGTACTACATTTCCTTCAGGTATGGAATAGTTTTGGATCCTCGGGCATTTCATTTGAATAGAACTTACAGGTAAAGTAACTTCCTGAAGGGTTGACTAAGAACAATTATATGAACTTAATGAGTGCAGGAAGTGGATCCAAAACAGCACCATTAACAAAAGAAGATGGCTCATTCATAACAGAAGGAAAGTCCACAAAGTTGTCATCTTCGCTGCTTATCTTCTTTCTCTTAGCTGCATCATATAGTTCAATCTTCACAACATACTGATTTCCTCCTGTTTCAGTGTACTTTAGTTTAATTACCATTTGGTGTAATCTTCATTTGTTAATCAGTTGTCCTCTGCCTGTGGAAGCTTTTATATTTTTTTCCTCAACCATCCCTTTAGGGATTGATTTTTGTATTACTGAAGAGAGTTCTTCTCTTCCCTTCCTAATAAAGACCATATATGATTGTTCACTGAAAGTATAATGCATGGAGGATATCAACAAACATATATTACATCCAATTACAGATCAAACAATAAATGTATAAACAATAAAATTTATAACAACAAATGACAAGTTTATGCAATGAAGGAACCAACAGCAACTCTGAGGTGTGGAGCGAAGTACCAACCAAGGTAAAGAATTAGTTAACAAGTCACTAATTCTCCGAGTGTGATACCGTCGACTGTTCTATGACTAGCATCAATACAAATTGAGAATGCATGAAGAAGCATGTTGATAACAGACCTTGTGCTTAATGGATCTGTATTGCAGAAAGAGGATTTCATGCCAGCAGATTTAGAAGAGGCTTTAGAGCTTGAACAGCATGGATGCTCATTGAAACATATCCAATAGTTGTGTAAGCATCTCCAGCTGCAAAGCATACAATGTCATTTAATATCTGCCCACATAGGCTCCATCGTGGTTACCATCACAAAACTTCAATATTCTAGCTGTTCAAGAAGACCCAAATAACTTAAGAAGCAAATTTAGGTCTAGAGGGCAATTCCATCATCAAATACAAATCATATTACAGTTGTAATTAAATGCATAAATAACCAAAAAAAAAAAGAACAATAGTCTGAAGTTCCTACAACTATTTCTTTTTCCAGTGAAGAAAACTGTTCAGAACTAAACACATTGATCAATATCCATTACCGATTCTTTGTTGACACATGAAGTGTTAACCCAAAAAATCAGCCAAATTCATTAATTGTTAATATACGATGGCTTAATATCTGTTATGGTCACCTCAAGCTTCAAGATTTAAAACATGATTTGTTGAATTAAACTTTTAAAAGTATGTCATGCTAAGCTTGAATTTAAATGCTTAACCCCCTAGACAAGTCTGAAACATCTAAGTACCCATTCACATTTCATTTGTACACTATGAAGCTAATGTACTAATACTTTGGCAAATAGTATGAAAATGGCTTGATCATTGCGTGCTTACAAGTGCACAATCATGTTGTGTCCAACAAATTTCATCAATGATCAAAATCAACTCTGGTTTTCCAAAAATGCAATTTGCTGCTAGATAGCACTCTGGTTAATGTAATAGCACTAATCTTACCTATTTTCAATATAACTTCACGTTTCATGTTGAGATAATTACCTTTTCAATCTCCAACACATAAGGAGATGACAGAACAAGAGGAAAATAACTAAATAAGAAATGATAGCTGAAGTTATTATGCTATTGAAGTACCATTTCAGTTCCACATACTTAAAGAGTTTAGCACCAGTTCATATTTCAGATGTCTTCATTGACATTCATCAGAGCAATTGAATATCTTTCTTAGCTAATGCAATATTTATGGCCATGTATGCTAGAAAAAAATTCCACCATCCCTCCCCAAATCTCATTCATTAAATCTGGCAATCAAAAAACCAATCTTACAAACACACTTCCATGTAATTTAAACATAAAAAATGGTATAGGGGTATCCCAGGGCTATGCTACTTGGTTTCTTCACTGTCACCTAATGAACCGATGTTATTAGAGTCAGAAACCTTGAACCAGGTTTGGAAGTCACTCTTGAATCCTTGAAATTGATTAAAATACCCAAAACCAGAAAAATGAAGAACCTGCTTCAAGCATGTATCATTGTCAAAGTCAAACACTTGATCCCAAGTCCAAGTAACATAGCTCTACACATACCCATCATTTAGAAAAAAAAACAAAAGAGAACTTTAATTACATTACAATGCTCTCACCAAATACTTGCCAATCAAATTGATTTCTTAGTCAAAAAAAAAAAAGGAGGTGATGATGAAGACCAATTGTCATAACCAAACAGTAGATTAAATTTACTTGAATTTTGAATGACAATATCTACCAAGGTCATACTTCATCATTGTTAAAGACGTACAAATAAATGTTGCCTAAAAGCTGAGCAGCTCAGGAATGAGATCGTGAGCGCACAAACTCTTCTAGTCTGTCCCAAAACTCCAGTGCAGCAGCCCTGTCTTGGTGTCGCTTGTTTTTGCTAATCTGCATGGTTGAAGCACATTAAAATGTAAGGAGAGAAAGTAAAGTGGAAGACACGGGGAAAAACTACTTGGTTCCACCCAATAACTCAAAGCTTTGTCAAACCAATATAAAAGTATAATGGAGGAATAAACTCTCACCGAGATGATCTTTACATTCCACTGCTTCACAGTCTTTGCTGATTCCACGCTGTCATCTTCAAACCTCATATAAAATCCAATAACTGCATAGAATCACAATGCACATTGTTAAAGTTACTAAAAATAAACCTTGATAAAAATCCCAATCCCTATACCTCTACTTGCAACATAAAACCTGAATCCCAAATCCTGTAAAAAGACAAGCAAAAAATCCTTAAACCTAAAGCATCAAAGCCTAAACTAATGCCACAAAATTGAAATTCAAAATCAACAATAATCGAATGCCACTCAAGACTCCAATTTCACTCTCAACAAGTAGACAAAAATTCAAGAAGTAGATGCATAATGAATTTTAGATAAGCCCCCCTTGACACCCGAGTTCCAGAGCACACTGAAAGAAGCCTGACTTAGAAAATGAAATTTAAAATATGTAGAGTAGAAACCAAGATAAGGAATTAAGCCCAAGGAAGTAACTTTAAACTCAAATACCAATATCTGCTAAGGTTTCCACTTACTCTTATTAAACAGCTCCACATGATCCTTAAACGGCCAATCCTTGAACTGCCACTCCTTCCCAAGGACAAAAACTGCCACCACCCGGTCCCAATCCTCAGGCTTCAACGCAGAGGGCTTATCTCTGACCTCATAAGC
>BPVZ01000053.1:890757-901039 GCA_020521535.1 Rubroshorea leprosula | reverse complement strand
TGGGTATAACATCCATACATGTAGCAATAACTAAACCCCTTAACTCACATGCATGGTAAATCTGCTATTTCAGTAAAAGAAATGGTTGGCGAGTCTCATCATCCTTTTATATATTCGGCAAATCGAAAGCCGTCTGGTCCTGTCCAAGATAGCCATCCACGCCAGAGCGCCGGTCAAAATTCCCCTGAGAAAAAACCATTAGCATCGTCCCAGTAGAGAGAGAAAGAGGGTTTTCCATGCCAAAAATCAGACGTTAAAATATTTCCATATCCGGCCATTGGGAAGGTGGTTTTGTCGAAAACCCACTGATTCCCATGCGGTTTACCGCGCGCCCACAGTCATCTAACAACTCCTCTATCTCCACTCTCTTTCTTCTGTCACTTCTGATCTCTCTGCAAAATCCATAGCGATTTTTCAGAGCTCTGATGATGCAGAAACAAAGCATAAAACGTATAGGGAAAGTGTAACGCACTAATAAAGAAGTACAGAAGGAAGAGAAACTGAACATGTTTTTTGTTTCTCTTTTCTTTTCTTTAGGCTGCTGAGGGTTGAGTTGATGGGTTGGGTTTGGTTGGGAGTTGTGGTTGTTGTCTGCGTCTTCAAGGGTTTTTGATTTTTGATTTTTTTTTTTTGGTGTATTAGAAAAGATAAAGGAAGTGGGGGAGGAAAAAGAAAGGAAAAGAAGGAAAAGCAAAGCAGAGAGAAAAAAAAAAAGGGTTGTTTACAGTGGAACAAAAAAACAAAACCTTGTTTGGGCTGCTCTCTGAAGCATTGCACGTCTGGTCTCATTGATTGGGACTCTTTTGAGGCCATCTTCCATGTCTCTTCCGACCCCAGTTGGATTCTGCCTGATAAATTGAAGAATCAAAGTGGCGAGATATTCGGGAGATCAACTTCAATTAATCCTTCTTCTTCCTCCTCTCAATTATTCCTTCTTCTTCTTTTTTTTTTTTTAATAAAAAATGGCAGCCACTGAGTTGTAGCTAACAGAGTCCCTTCTCACGGATTCCAGTTTGGCCTTTTTGTTTTCTGGGTTTGTAAAGATGGTAGCTTTTTTCTGCAAGCTCTAACTCTTATCTGAGAATCAAAATCCCTACTTCTCTTTTTTTTTTTTTTTAATAGCTGAAAGGTAGCTTTGATCATAAATTCCTAGTATCCATGGCGGTTTCTTGCTAAAAGCTCGACTTTCCCAGGTGGGTCGTCGGCCTCTGTTTATTATTGCCTTTTATCGGGGTGTTTGTTTTTTTATTTATGTCTTTTTGTTTATTTTTAGACTTTGATTAAGACTCAAGAAGCAGGGGAGCTTTGAAAATGGCGGAAAATGGAGCAAATCTTCCATTTCCAGCAGACAAGAACAAAAGACCCACTTCATTTCCGAGGTTGTTGACCGGATTTGCTACCTTAAAAGTTTTCACCGATGCTAATGAGGCGGTAATGAGCCCGACCTCTATACTTGACAGCAAGTCCTTCTCTGCTTTCAGAAACCCTTTCTGGTCCGATTCTGGCACCCCCAAAACCCCTGAACCTGAAACCCGACACAAGCTCGGCTCCAAAGGGATCGGCCTAGGCATTGTTGATGCTCTCCGTGACGATGACTCCGATCCCAATCAGTCAAAACCCGAGACCCGGATGATTCTGTTCGGGTCGCAGCTAAGGATCCATATTCCTCCTCTGCCTCCCTCTGTTCTTTCTCCAGCGGAATCGCCCAAATCCACTCCGGAGTTCGGTATCAAAACGAGGAATTCTCAATTGGGTTTGCTTTCTTCTTCACCGGCGAGAAAATCCGGATTTGGGTCGGCGAATTCCAACATGGATGCTGCAAGTTCACCCCGGGTTTTCACCGGATCTCTCTCTGCAACTGAGATGGAGCTCTCCGAGGATTACACTTGCGTGATATCTCACGGTGCCAATCCGAGAACTACCCATATTTTTGACGATTGCGTCGTGGAGAGCTGTTATGGTGTCGTCGGATTCTCTGCTCTGAGGAAAGAGAATGGATTTCCCTGCGAACGGTCAAATTACCAATCGGAGAATTTCCTCAGCTCCTGTTACACATGCAAGAAGAATCTTGGGCAGGGAAAAGACATTTTCATCTACAGGTTAGCCTCAATCTTTCGATTTTTAGCAAGATTCCTGTTTCTCTTGCACACTTTGATCTGTTTCTTTTCAAAAACATCTGGGTCTCGACTCAGACATTAATTTAAGGAAAGTTTTTTGGTCTTTCCAGGGGTGAGAAGGCTTTCTGCAGTCGAGAATGCCGGTATCAGGAGATGATTTTGGAAGATGAAATGGATAATTTGGATTGCTCTTGACAGTTTTCCTAGTCACGTTTATCTTAATCCCTCTGTTGTTCAGTCATGTACAAATTGTTTGTGGACTTTCATCAAAATTTTAGATCAATTAAAAAAAAAAAATCAACTTAATCCAATTCTGGAAAGTTGATGGTGTTTTTGGTCCTTAGTGATCTTCTCCAACTAAAAAATATTGGCTAAATTTAGTGCTTGGTTTTGTGGCTAATTACCTTTTTTTTTTTTTTTTTTTTTATCACTAAAGTGTAAGTTTATTTCTTCTAAATTAATTTAGAAATTTTCAAAAAAATTAAAATTAAAAAAGTGTTGTCTAATATAAACTATTTTAGATAGTAAAATACTAATCATTAAATGAAATTATGATGCGTCCATGGGATTGTGTTATCTGATGTTGTGGGTTTTTTTTTTTCCATCCATGAGACCATGTTTTACCGTTTGAATTAGATTGTAAAATAAGGAATTCTATCAAAATCCTCTACTTATTGAAGTTTTGTATCTATACTTCAATGATTAATAAAATCAGTGATTAGAAGATTAAAAAAATGGCATTATCAATTGTAGTAAGGTATTTTTAACTTGTATCTTAAATTATGTATTAAATGTATCTTTTTATTATAAATATATATATAATTATAAAAATTGATATTAATATTAGGGTTGTTGTTAAGTAGATTAATTTAATTAAATAATTAATAAATTAAAAGTTAATTTTTATTTTTTTAATAAAAAATATTAAAGTTCAATAAAACCAATACCCATCTAGGCACATGTGACGTTTGGGTTTTTCTGGACTTAGGTTAATTATATGTTAATATGTAATTTCTTAAGTCACGTTGTGTATTTAATTTTTTTAGCACTAACCTTAGTATCTAAAAGTCACAAAAAATTTTAATTAATTTAGAGTCAAATCAAGTCAAACCCCAATAAACAAAGAAACATTGTGTATTTATATACATGGCGTTAGATAGTCTCTCATTTGAGATATTTTCATTAAGAAAACTAATGAAAAACTTTCATAAGTAGATAGTTTTGATATGCTTTTTGCAATTTCTTGATCCATTTGAGAAATAAACCCTTAAAATCAAAGTGATTATTGATGTATTGATAATTAAAATGTCAATAATAATAATATTTAAATATATTTAATAAGTTAACATATAATAACAATTGATTAAAATTGTTTTAAATGTTAACACCTCCTAATTTTTAGTAGGGTGACCAGTGTTGGAGTCTTTGTCCTGGTTTTCAAAGTTGGCGGCAATGAGAGGAAGATGCTGATTTATGATTAAAGGCATTAATATGTGCTTTGCCTAATTTATATAGTAATCATTCTTTTGATTAGGGCACTAAGGACCAATTATGATTTGAGTTGAAGTAGATTCCTTTCTTTTCCAAATTTTTGTCATCATTTTTCATCGAAGCCCTTTTTTATAAGATTGCAAGCTATGTATCCCCATTATACAAGATAGAATCCTGACGTGAGAGTCACCATTTTAAGGGGACAGATTTAGTGCACAATTCAAATGGGAATAATTCTTAATGATACTAAAGCTTTTTGTTTTTTAATGGTAGATACGAAAGCTTGAACTAATCAAATAACTAAGGTATATGTCAACTGCACCATCGACCATTTTTCTTGGTTAATCATATAGGCAGTGACTATGAGTAGTACATCATTCTATATGTTTATAAAACAAGTCGTACAGGTTTGACAAAGTAATACAAATCTTGATCATTATCTATAAGAAAAACGAGTTGGTGGAATGAGAGCATGGAAGATATCATATTAACCAATCCAACCTAACATAAATGGATATTATTAAATCAATGGTTTAATAGTAATTATCAATTAACTCAATGATTCAAGTTTATAAGACCAGCACTCAAACAATTCATCAAACTAATGTAGAGATGCATCTTTTAAAATTGTCTTTACTCAATTTTTATGTTTTTTGAGACTAATTTTTTTTGAACAATTTTAAAAACGTAATCTTACATTGATTTAATGTATTTAAAAAAAAAAATAATTTTCTTAGTACTGGCTTCAGGACTTAAATACTAAACTTAACTTACAAAATGACACTTATTAATCAAATATGCGTTAGGTGTAAGCTATTCCATGGCACTTGGAGTCCTTGATTGTAAAAAAAAAAAAATTATTTAACTCAATTTAACACATCCGTAGACATGGCCGCAGTGGTCCAAAACGAACTTGATTGGGCTCATTGAAATTATCGGCATGGGCTCAAAGCCTTTCTACGTGGATTTATTATTAATTTATTAGCGTCATCTTATCCGCCTTTAGCACCATCGCACCGCCACCGTTTTAGCTCCACCCCCCGCCGCTGGACGCCAAAATTCCGATTTCACTTCAGGAGGGTGTTTACGTAATTCTACAGGAAACACACCTAGAAACTGCGTGAACTCGTAAAAAAAATAGTCAATGGCTTCTTACTATCTCTCTACAATCTCAATATTACCCTTCCCAAACTCCATTTTCTCCTTCATCTCCACCTCTCCTCTCTCCCCTCGCCAAATCCACCAAAAGATCACTTCCGTCGTCTCTTTCTCCCACCGCAGAGCTCGCCGCAGCTCTCTCAAACAGAGCAACGGCATGTCTGGCCCCGCGCCACTTCCTGCTTCCTCCCACCGCCGCGACGGAGACGATGAGCCGTTTCTTGATTCCAGAATTGGTAGCCTTATCTCTTTAATTTCTTGTAAAAATTACTACGAGTAGTTGAGTGCATTATGTTTTTCGTTCAAATAGTTGATCAGACAAGCATGTATTGCAGTAGTAGGTGCTGGAAAGGGAGATCTGTTAACATCAAATATGGAACAGGAGACGAGAACTTCTAGTTCTGGGCAGAAAAATAGGTATATTGGTAGCGAATTGAAGATTTTTGGTGTTGAATTGTCACCTGATAATGTTGCTGTTGCTATGGTGTATTTTGTTCAAGGCGTTTTAGGCCTCTCGAGACTCGCTGTCAGCTTTTACTTGAAAGATGATTTGCATCTCGATCCAGCAGAAGTATGTTTATCTTAATTTCTAAGTCGTTCTACTTTTAGTTACTTTTGTTGAGGTTGAGTTTGAAAGTTCAATTTGAGTGTTTGTGTTCAATGATTTTAGCAGTTGAATGAGTTGTGCAATATGCATTTTCTAAAGGACTGATGAATTATAGTGTTTACTTAGACAGCTGTTATATCCGGCTTTTCTGCATTGCCATGGCTAATTAAGCCTCTTTATGGGTTTATCAGGTGTGGCTCTTATACAATCTCACTTTCGTGTTCAGCCTCACTAATTTCAAATTATTGAATATGTTTTTAGGATTTCGTTTGAGCAGCCTTGTTCTTTTTTTTTTTTGTAGTGACTCTGTCCCGCTCTTTGGTTACCGGAGAAGGTCATACTTGATTCTATCAGGTCTTCTTGGTGCACTCTCATGGAGCTTGATGGCTGCATTTGTTGACAGCAAATATGGTGCTGCTTTCTGCATACTTCTTGGATCTCTCTCTGTTGCATTCTCGGATGTGGTTAGTCTCTTTTACTTTGCAATTTGTTATTGAGAGATGGCAATTCTATTGATAATTATTTAATTGTTGAGGATTATATGATTTATTAGAGTTGTAATTTTCTGGTGAAACGTGTTTGCTACAGATAACCTTGTGTAATTTAGTAAGGTCACAGTTAACATAGAAGCATTTTATAAGGGTTACTTATTAGGAAAATAGTTTGTGCTCTCCTAGTGATATCACATAATTACAGCTTGATATCAAGCTGAGACTTCCCTCACTTTTATGAGGATACAAATAAGTTGTAAAGCATGCCAATTATTCCACACTGAATGCAAAGAGACATGGTTTTGCACTCTACTAGCTTCCTCCCTCATCAGTGATGGATAAATGGCAGTTAGCTGTAAATAGTTCTTGATGCATCTAAGAGTGACAAAGTTTCTTTTATATTCATTCTAATGTTAACCAATTTAAAGTGTATTCACGTTTAGGGATGGATTACAATTTTGAAAAGTTTCTGCCCAGCTATTTCTGTAATTTGGTCTAGTGTTCAATGTTTTAGGGGTTTAGAGTTATTTTTTATTTTTTTGAGTTGAGGGAATGTAGGGGATTTTAGGAGTCTAAGTTATTTTTGAGCTTATTAGCCTTTTCCCTTTAAAGCTTGGGGGTCAGTACTTGGAAGAGGAGGTAGTCCAAAAGTCTCAAGAGGCAGCTATGTATCTTCCTTGGACTTAGACAGGTGCAATTTGATATCTTCAGACATGGATGCCTACTATTTTGTTCTTTGTGTTCTTTTTCTTTATCTGTTGTTTTAAATTCTGTCCTTCATTGACATAAGCAAAAACTTTGTATATATGAAATTGCACTATGTGTTAGACAAATCACTAACTTGAAGTATTGGCACAACAAATCAACAGTTACTCTCTTGATGTGCTTCTCATGTTTATATGCTGAGAGGTAATTTGGGAGACTATCTGATTAACAGCCAAATTTGTATATGTTAGCTGGATTCAATCTTGACTTGAACTTAGAATTTAAATCTCTGGCTTGGCTTGAAGAAGAGGATACCAAAGCTGAAGCTAGGATCGGAAATGTGAGTGAGCCAAAGAATCAATATCAAGCAAAAGATTGAGTGAATCACTAAAAGCGTTATGAACCCTGATTTGAATGTCTTTCTCACATCAACAAATTAAATTTGAGTAAGCTTAGGTTGTTTGGCAAGCCTATTGTACAAATTATATATTTCAATTGTAAAAATATTTGATTAAACAGAGAAAACTAGATTTTCTGTCCAAAAGAATTTGAGCTAATGAAGAATGTCATATGCAACCCTCAAACAAGCCTTTCTTTTTTTCTTTTTTCTTTTTTTTTTTTGGCTGTCCCAAACAAGTCTTTCTTGAAGCCAAATAAATGAATGTTTTTGGATAGTTCATATTGCTTGTGATCCTGATCTTGGAAATATAATTTTGCATTTTACTAGTTATGCTAGTCTTTTCAGAATCTCATTACATGTGCCCACTGGATAGTAAGGTCTTGATCTGGGTATTGATTCTATTGATCTGCAGAATGGATGTGTGAAACCTGCCTTGATGAAGCACTGAACATATGTTTTTTTGTTTGTTTGTTTTATTTATTTATTTTTATGGATTCTGGTAAGAACTTCTTGGCTGAAGGTCTGTTTGATGTTTAGTACGAATAGGATGTGTTAACTTGTGAATCTATTTCTGAAGTTTGATTGTAAGCTTGTTACGAAATTATGAGCAATGTTCCACATACACACACACAAGGATGCATTATGCCTGTGTATGTGGACCCAAGCACTAGCTTTTAAATATGGACATTAATCTTCAATATTTTGATTGTTAGTCTTAAATCTGTCCTCTCAATAGTTATCCTATTCATTTTTTGTCATATCTCTGCAAACTAGTTAAGTTTGTTTTTATATCTTTTTTAATGCTATTGCAGGTTGTAGATTCCATGGTTGTTGAGAGGGCTCGTGGTGAGTCACAGAGTATGTCAGGGTCTCTTCAGTCTTTATGCTGGGGATCTTCAGCTTTTGGTGGAATTGTGAGCTCATATTTTAGTGGCTCCCTGGTTGATGCTTATGGTGTAAGGTAGTTAAGTGATGGCTTTAACTCTAGTTTCCTAGGACAATAATAATTCGAGCCACTCATTCTGGTGTCAAATAACAATTCAGGTTTGTTTTCGGCATCACGGCATTGCTACCACTGATAACATCTGCAGTTGCTGTTCTTGTAAAAGAACAGTGTGTTCTTGGATCGGCAAGGGCACAGAATATTCTTTTTGCCAGCCCTAGCTTTCTTGAAAGCTCAAGAGAGCATATCATTGAGTTGTGGAAAGCTTTCAGGCAGCCAAATGTGTTTCTGCCCACGGTCTTTATTTTCCTGTGGCAGGCAACACCACAATCAGACTCTGCCATGTTTTACTTCACGTAAATACTTCTTGTCTGTTTTATGGTTGCTTTTATCTTCCTGTGTTTTATTATCTATTTCGAACATTAACATTTTTGTTTTGGTTTCAGAACGAATAATTTGGGATTCACTCCAGAATTTCTAGGACGTGTCAAGCTTGTTACTTCGGTTGCATCATTGCTTGGAGTTGGATTGTATAATGGATTTCTTAAAAATATTCCATTGCGGAAGATTTTTCTGGTAACGACAACTTTCGGTACTGCTCTCGGAATGACTCAGGTTTGCATTTCCTTTGATTATGCAGGATCATTTAAACACTTTTTTCATGGCATTTTATCAAGGTTACACTTTTCTTTGCTTAGGTCTTTCTTGTTACTGGATTGAACCGGAAATTTGGCATAAGTGATGAGTGGTTTGCAATTGGGGATTCATTGATTCTAACAGTTCTAGGACAGGTATTAAATTTTACTTATTTCAATTTGCTACACACACGATAGAGACAGATCTAAGGTTATGCATTTTTCATTGAATGGTTAATATATACATAGTTATTTTATGGTCGAAATTGGACTGTTGGATATTATAATAAAATGATGTAGGAATTGCCATCATCGAGGTAGTGGGAGTAATATGGTAATGTCATGATTACTTATGACATCAGCCAAAATTTCA
This sequence comes from Rubroshorea leprosula, assembly GCA_020521535.1. Lineage (NCBI taxonomy): Eukaryota > Viridiplantae > Streptophyta > Magnoliopsida > Malvales > Dipterocarpaceae > Rubroshorea > Rubroshorea leprosula. The sequence goes on along the minus strand of BPVZ01000053.1, from coordinate 892,119 downwards.
TTATCATGTATGGCCTCTCCTTACCCAAAATTTCTGCTTGATAATGATGCAGGCGTCTTTCATGCCTGTTCTTGTACTGGCAGCAAGGTTATGTCCAGAGGGAATGGAAGCAACGCTTTTTGCCACTCTAATGTCCATATCAAATGGAGGCAGTGTTGTTGGAGGCCTAATTGGCGCTGGTTTGACACAGCTCTTTGGTGTAACCAAGGATAGATTTGATAACTTAGCCTTCTTGATAGTCCTTTGCAATCTCAGCTCATTGCTGCCATTGCCACTACTTGGCCTACTTCCACAGGATAATTCTGATACCATTTCACACGAGAATGAGGATATTGAGATGAAGTCTAATTGAATTCTTGTTTTCTACCCCTTGTCTAGCAATGTTTGTGTCACTTCCTGCTGTACCAAAAGTTCAGGGCATCTGTTTTTAGCCATAGATCACAAATTTAGAGTACACTGAAAGCGAGAGTTCTGTAAATAAATGTCACGGTGATAGATATAAAAGATTTACGCATCTTATTGAAACGACCTCTAAATTGGATTCTTTCTGTAATTTCTGCCATTATAGAAACCTCCTAATTAATGATCATATCTAGTTGGTAAATGTCATTAGACAGGATGGTTATGGTTGCTTTAGAAATTGGGACCCAGATGAGAAGACAGCACCATATTAGTCTTACATGACTAATATATAGTTTGAAATATCTCTTTACTTGCCTTATTAAATTTATCATTTTCTTATATCTTTGCTATGTATTTAAACTTTGATGTACATTGTTTCATGTATATAACTTACATCAATCTCATAATACAAGTTGATGACTATATTGTAGGTCAGCTAATGGATTGCATCTCTAAGGAAAGACTGGAAACTAATTGGTGGAGGAGAATGGCCAGGCAAGTTCATTCACTTGACAAATTGACACAAACTCTCATTTCTCACGTGGTGGGTCCTCCTTGTTATATCCAGTGTGTTGTCATGTATTCATCTGAGGGAGGGTGGTTGGGTGCGGGCCCGCCACCCGTCCGCCATTAAAACTTTGGCACCACCAAGCAGCCTCAGCTGAGAGCCCCACCACACAAAGCTGTGGTAAGTATCTAAGCTATGGTTAGGCTTTTAATATGGATATGGATGGATGGGCAATGGGCATATATCGAAACTTCTTGTGTGAACAGGAATGCAAGGTATGCCATATTTTGTTTCTGAAACAAACCATTAATACCGAAGATTTATTGCTCCGAATAAAAGGAATTTAGGGCATGTTTGATGGTACTTTAAGGAGTTTTAATTTTTTTGATATTATTTATATTTTATAAATATAAATTTTTTTTTTAAAATTTATATTTTAAAAATATTTTTAA
>BPVZ01000053.1:879884-890657 GCA_020521535.1 Rubroshorea leprosula | reverse complement strand
TTTAATTAAATAAATAATTAAAAAATATTAATTTTTTTTCAATAATAATTAATACAAAAAAAATATTTTTAACATGTGCAAACACTTTATAAGAATTACTAAAGAATACAAGGTAGTATCTTTCAACTCCCGACACATGTTACAGATTTCTATGAAAAAAATTTTCTGTGTGGAGTGACCCTTGACATTTCTCTGACAATGTTTAAGTTATTAATATCACATGGAATTAAATTGTTTGTAGTCAATGCCGTATATGTTAGTTAATTCTTAAACAAATAGCACTTTGTCGCGAACCGGACTTAAGATCTAATGGTTTGCCCCAAGTATTAGGGTTTGGGTGAGACCTAAGTTAGGGTTTGGGTGAGACTTAAGTTAGGGTTTCGAGTTTTATCACCGTCGTAAACTCCACCAACTTACGGTTTAATAATCACGTACCTCATTTGAAGGGTGGAATGTTTACTATTTTAAAAATCTTAGTTGTTAATAATTAATTCATACTAATTTTTTAATTATTACTCTTGTAAAAAAAAAAAATAGCACTTTGTCTAATTGGTTTCTGCAACCCGAGAAATTCTTCTGATTTACAAGAAAGTTTGCTTTTTTAACTTTATTTGATAAAAATTTGACATAAAATAAAAGTTATAAAAAGGCAATTTACTCGTGAATTTCAAGTAGAAAAGTTGAAAAAATATTCTTAAAACTTAACTATTCAGATAAAATTTGTGCAATAATTGAACTAACTGTTTAGTTGAACATAGACAAACCCTAAATTGTAAATCACGTCATGACGAGTCAAAATCAATGTGAACTTCTAACCCTATTTTCTTTTCTCTGTCTAGTTGCACTCATGTCTGCACACTGTGGTTCTAAATGTTTTTTTTTTTTTTCTTTTTGGCAAAGACAATAATTAGTAAGTTAAATTAATTGATTGTTAAAAATTGAAAATTTAATCTCCAAATAAGAGTAAATGCCATCATCTCTTTATTGAGAAATGTAGCTCAACCAGTGAATCACATGGTAAAATTCAATTCTAAATGTTTCGTACAAACAAATAATGGATGAACTCAGGTATTATCAGACAAGATTTTTCATACCAATTCATTGTTATAGACAGAAATGACAACACCTTCTTCGTTTTCGAATGAAAGAGTGCTGAAAGTTGAAATAGTTGAATCACAATTAATGACTGAATCTTTCAATAGGAAAGCTCAAAACCAATCAGTTTTGTAACCAATAATCATTTGAAAAGTTTACAAATTTGTGGATCCCAATACTTTTTATTGTCTTTTCCTATGGGTGTGAACCCATAGTTTTGTAGGTGGGTAGACTTGAACTGTGGGCAAAAATTCCTGGAGGTGGGCAGATGTTAGATTTTAACTAGAATAATATATTCCTTGATAAAATGGTAAGTAGTTATATTACGTCCTTTAATTAAACTTAAAGATTGTTATGACTTTATAGGCAGGTTAAGGGTCTATCCACTTGTCATTAATTGATGTCTAAAGTTAAGAGGCTTGCAATATGTTTGGGTTGAGGGAAATGGAGTGGAGAGGCAAATTTTTTTTTTTAAATTAATTAATTTATTTAAATGAGGGGAAAGAAGGTATAAAAATTTTCCCCTCTCGCTTTCTCTCTTCTCTAGTTCTCTCAATCTAAAGATACAGTTAGAGTTTTGATATAGGCAAATGATTCACAACAAGTTTTTGAAGTTAAATTCAGGTTGAGTCAATATATATTTATTCATTTGATGATATGTGACTATTACAAGACTTTTTATTGAGAGATAATATTATGTCAGCTCTGCTCCCACCCAAAACTCTTCTAATTATTGTCTTCATTATTGGCACTTGAGATTAATCAAAGTTTCCAGGCATAATCATGTACCCCATCTTGTTCTCTTCGTTTCCTTGGGGGAAAAGTAAAGAAAAAAATCCGAGGGTAGAAACTAGATAGTTTTTGAGTTGCAACTTGCAAGTAGGGGGAGTTTGTGATGTGATTTGGTTCAGATCTTAATATTTTTTAAATTAATTTAATTTAATTGGTTAATAAAATTTTTAAATCAATATAATCGATTATTATATAATAACCAAATCAATTCAGCTTAAATCAAATTAGTATGGTTCAATCGGATTGATCAGATTGTTAAATATATTAGATAATGTAAAAATTTTAATATCAAGTAAAAAATATAACTATAAGATACATTAATATTCAAATTAGTAGAAATATAATATAATAAAAAGACACAAACTTCTTTACAATTGTAAAGATTGAAAAGATCTAAAAATTCTTCTTGGCTACGTACTAGAGACACCAAAAACAATAAAAGATGATTCCAAATTTCAAGTATAATGCAAGTAATTCTTAAGAATTGAAACTAGTCTTTTTTCTTAATATACCAATGATTCAATCCAATCTATCAAATCTTGTTAAAAGTGAACAAAATTTAATATGAATATTACTAGAATTGATTACAAACATTTATAATCAAGATTTAAAACTCCTCAACTAAACATTCAAGAACAGTAGAATATCAGGACTAATTCTATTATGTACTTTTAAGACTTCTAAAATGATATTTCTTTAAAACTTAATTTGGAGAATTAGAATATCATTTTAAAAACAAATTAGAAATCTACAATTTTAACAGTAGAGTCGCAAACCAATTTTTAGGGGTAGGGTTGTAGGTGAATTCGAAATTTAAAATTAAGGTTAGAGTGCACGATTAAGAAGGAAAAATAAATTAGGAAATATGAGGATGTTTTATTTTTAACTTTTTAATTAAGTTAATGGAGTTATTATCTTGTAAAACAAAAACAAAAAAAGGAGAAAAATTAAAATACTACAAAAAATATTATATTATTTAATTAAATTATCTTGTAAATGAGGTTTTATTTTATGATTGAGCAGTTCGAGTAATTTGAAAGTAAAATCATAAATTAAATCAATTATATTGATTTCAAAATTTTATAATTCAAATTAATCTAATTTTATATCAATTAAATTTAATTTTTTTTAGATTAAGTTAATTTAGATGAGATCAATCAGATTGAATCACATATCAACTCAGATATCATCGCCCCCTACTTGTAAGTGTCCAAATAATTGATTGCAGAGAAGATATCAGATATGGATTTTGTTGGGTATGAGACAAAGAATCCCTGGTTGTGAAGGTGAGTTTGAGAGAATAATACGATATCCATGTGGGATGCCACTTAATGGGCATTTAATGTTTTTAAGCAAATACAGGCTCCCCCCAAAACTTTTTTAACAACAAAACAGTTTCATAAGATAATATGAAGGAACAAACAAGAAACCCCATGTGAGAATCACTTGTCTCTTTCAAACAATGCATTTACAAGTTCAAAAACCCTTGGTGGAAATTAATAACCATACAAACGAAGCTTAAAGACAAAATTTTTTAAATAATGGAGGTGTTGGTAACTAGACACAGTAAAAACCACTTTACAAGAAACAGAAGAAAATGCCATGAGATTCACCAGACAAAGATCAAAAACCAGGAGACATCTTTTGTTTTCTTCCTTTTGCATCTTTCTAAATGGCTTGTTTACAATCCTACTTGGCCTAAAAGTGCAAACCCAAGTCTAGGCTGACGTAAGTAGTTACGACTTCAAACCGGTGCTAATTATTAAAGTTTTAGGCCATTAATGTGAATTTTGCATGGTCCCTTTGGCGTCTTTGATTGTACTTCCTCATTATTGAATAGGATTCTGGAGCTTGTAAGCCAAACTCCATAAGCAATGAAGATCTGTTGCCAACTTTCCATCGAAACAGAGCACTATAATTGCCTATTGCATTTAACACCTTGCTTGCTTATTAGTGTATTGAAGAACCATAAGCAACCCCTCAAGGCATTGATGGGAAGCACCATATAGTAGCCATTGAAAATGCTTGACATCTACCAAAACACCCCCATTTTGCTTCTCAATACAGTGACTGAACTTTTCTTGGCGCATATGGGTAGAGTGTGGCCCTTCAAGCTCCCTCTGTAACCCCACATGCTTGGCTATGTCTTGTCTGTGGACCTATTTTGTGGAGTATGGCCCTTGGTTCGTCACCAAGGACAATGCTCGACCGTAGTTCATGAATTCACATGGGTCAAGACAATGTCTAGTCAGCTGATGGCTTAAGTTAACAAAATGGTGTCTCATCCTTCTATAGCGGTCCAGTTATTTGATCAATAGATTTCTTTTAAAAGAATAGCGGTTTTTTAGTCTAGATTGTTCAAAAAGTATAGTTGGGGCTAGGAAAGTACTAAAATACTTGTAATGAATCTTATTCAGTAGGGTAGGGTTGGGCATTCGGTTAAGACAATCCAAACTTAATCAAACTTTTGGTTATTCAAAATAATTTCAGATAAGACTTTTATATTCAATCTAAACTAAATTTTTAATTCGCTTATAATTTCGATTATTTGAAATTACGTAGATAATTCGATTAATTAACCAAAATAACCAAAATATACCATTATTCTTCACTTTTTTGTCATTATTAACCAAAGCTTTTTCTTTTTAATTTTGATTATTTCTAGTCTTTTTCTTTTTCTTTTTTCTTTTTTTATATATTCCTATCTATAAATTTGATTGAAAAAAATTTGGCAAAAAAAAAAAATCATATAGCACAAAAACCAAAATAAAAAAAAAAGAAAATATATTTATATGAAAAAAATTTAGATAATTTAAGACAATTTAGTACCTTATATCGATAATTTCAAATATGTCAATAACTATATCTGAACCAAAATTAATTTTCATCATTTTGAATTTATTTGAATATTCGAATTATTCAAACCAAAATTCAAAAATTCAAGTGAGAAATTCAGATAGTTCAGTAATATCCGAAATGTGTCCACCCTAAATAAGGGCATTTAAATACTTTATAACTTGGATTATAAGTAGTCTAAATAAAAAAATACATTTATATTCTCTTAATTAGCTTGTTTGGCTCTAAAGAATTGCCATAATTTGTTTTGATTTGATTGATTGCCTAAATTTTTTTTGGAGATCATGATTTTAAACAAAGTAAATGATGTAGGGTTCTGTTTAATGGGCAAAAGATCAAACGGTTCCTGTTCACCACCAAAAAAGTATTGATTAACATGTTAAAAAGTCAATTATTACCAACTAGAATTAGACAAGTTCTATAAACCAAGACATATCCAAAAAAGAGATGTTAAGAGTTGTTTGTGCTTGAGGGGGAAAGTCCATTGTTGGCTATAAATGGGTGCAGGTACATTTCCTAGTGTTAAAAGATTAAAGGCCCCAGAAGGTGGAGGTACATTTCCTAGGGTTAAAAGTAAGATTAAAGCTCCCAAATGGGTGTTTTAAGTGATTAAGAACTTATAACTCAAGTTTGAATCTTGAGAAGAGTGGAGAGGGATTAAAGGAAGGAGAGGCCTATCCTTTTATTGTATTGTTTATCATTTGATATACCAAAAAAGAGAGAAAAATTAAAAGGTATAGATATGTGAACATTATTGGGATTAAAATTTGGGCCACCCCAAGATCATGTGTGGCTAATACTGCTAAATCAAACTTGATCATCCTAGCCACCTCCATATGTAGAATTCTTTTTTGAACTGCTAGGCTCACTATAACCTTCTATGATTGCTTGTGAACTGGCTAAACACAGCCATTATTGCTAATACTACCAACAGTGTCATCTGTGGATGATGTTATAATTGAGTAAATTAGCTGGTTCATTCTTCTTGAGTGGGAAATCATTAGAGAGATCTTTCAAATCCAAGCAAGTTGTAATATAATCAGCATTAGGTACATTGTTAGAAACTTCTTTTTGGATTAAATCATACAACAATAAAGTAATAATTGTATCAAAATTGACTTGATTATTTACTTGTTTTTTTTGGAAAAAGGCAAGATTATTTACTTGTTTATCTGATTTTGACATATTGTTGCCATAAATTAAACGGAACATGTTCTTGTCTGTAAGAAACTCAATTGTATCAGGTTGTTTGCCATGTAAGAAAGTATTTTGAGAACACATTCCTTTTATCAACATGCTGTGGTTGCAACTACATATCTAATAATAAATTATATAATAGAAAATGGTTTTCTCTTTAAAAAAAAAATTAAGTTGTCATTTTCAGAAATCATTCAAACACCTCGCTAAAATAAACTCTTAAGATATTTACATACTTCCTTCTTCCCCAATTTTCTACTCAGCTCAGGCGAATAATTATAAAACAGACCAATCAATTTTCAACTCTGGCAAAATATAAAACAGATCAATTAGCCTCAACCACATGGTCTAGTTGGAGAAGCCAAATACCCAACATGATTAAAAGCTATAATGCAGGGTGAAAGCAACCCTGTTTTCCATGGAAGGGTGAAAGCAGCCTTCAACCAACCACAAAAATAAATTGTTTAAACAGTACAAACTTTTGATGATTGATGATAGCTCCTTGCTCGTTAATGATGCCAAGATCATGTCATGGAAACGAAAAAGAAAGATGGGCAATTGGATTTGTACCCTCACAAAAATCAAACCTTGATAGAACAACAAAAATTTTCTCAATCGGAATTTATTAAAAAAAAAAAAAAAGAAGCTAATTCGAATCCTTTCTAGAAGAAACTCATTTTAAGGGTGTACCTGTCTAAATTAACATTTTTTAACTAATTCGAACTAGAAAAAAATGAAATTATTATAAGAGAATGTATTATGATGGATTGCGAACTTCTTTGCAAGGGTCATTTCTTTTCTTTTCTCCCTGAGATTGGAACTTTATTTTCAAGGTCATTTCTCTTTGAAAAGAAATGAAAGAAAGAACCGTCCGCCGTCCATGTAGCTGCATTATTTATTTCCATCATTCAAACGGGCCTATACTAACCCACCATGCAAATGAATAACATAAATCTAACAATTCCTATCTCTTTTCTTTTCCTTTTCTTGGGTACATAATCCTCTCTTTTATCCAATTCATTTTTAACTATCTCTTGTTTCTGATATGAGTTTAATGGATATTAACTTGTATTGCAAAAAAATTAAATAAAAAATATTTTAAAATTATATCATTTTAATAAAGTATTAACTATAAAAGATAAAAATAACTTTATTTTTGCTTAAAAATTAAAATATTTTAGTCATTTTTCATGAAATTTTATTAAAACAATGTGAATTTTATAATTTCACCTAATTTTTTATAATATAGGTTGATAGCTACTTTTTTACTCTAGTATAGCATTTCTAATATAAACCTCAAACTCTTATGTGTTGAATATGCTTAAACAATATATTTACCTCATTAATAATTAATACATTAACAACTTTAATCCCTCAATTCTCCACCGTCGGATGAATAATTGTGTGTTGAACTACCTCGAGCCAATTGGTCAACAAATCATGACAGAGATGTTGGCTCTACACCATTGTAAGGTTTGATCAGTCAAACCATACATGAATCCCAAATAACCAAGTCCCCAACCCTTGGTCAAATTCTTCACAACCCAAACACCTAATTCCTTCATCGACTGAAACTAACGTGAATCAAAGAAAAAGGGAAAAAATAGCATATGGTAACACAAGAAAAAAAAAAAAGTATTGTGTAATCTGAATTGTAAAACATGAATTATCATTATAAATTATTGAATAAGGCAAATGCCTTGATGTTAGAAACTATATATCTTTTCATTTAATAATTTATGTTTTACAATTCAGTGTAGTTTGCAAAGTAGAAAACTCATAATACAATTACCAATGTGAAACAAAATGAGGAAGAATTAAAAAAAAAAAAAAAAAACACCCTTAGAGAGAAGTTTTTAAATGCTAGAAGGAGCCAGTCTTTGAGGCCCCTTTCCAACAAATTTCCACTGTCTCTTTTCCCTTAGAACATGGAGGAAATTATGGAAGCTTTCTCCTGTTCCATCTCAAAAAGCCAACCATAAAAATCTCTCATGCAACTTCTACTTCTTCTATCTTCCTTCAAAAATCAAAACCCATATTCAATCCCAGACAACTTAAAGGGAAAAAAACGGAAAGAAAAAGAAAACCCACTTTTTTTCATACCATCATTTGCAATCAAAATCCAAGTATAAAAACACCTTGAATTCCCTTGAACCTTGCGAAGGTTAAGGAAAAGAAAAGAAAAGCTAGGAAAGGAAAGGGAAAGAAAAGAAAAACAACATCCTACCTATATGGAAATTGAGTCTGTGAGGTGTGAGTGTTGTGAGCTCAAAGAAGATTGCACACAAGACTACATCAGTGATGTCAAGGCCAAATTTGATGGGAAATGGCTATGTGGGTTATGCTCGGAAGCCGTGAGAGACGAAGTCAGCAGGGGAAAGAAGCCATCTGGCGTGGAAGAAGCTGTGAAAGCTCACATGTCATTTTGTGGGAAATTTAGATTGAATCCGGCTGTTCGAGTGGCTGACGGTATGAGGCAGATGCTGAGGCGAAGGACTGGCAACCTGTCCTCGCCGTCTTCTTCTTCTTCTTCTTCAACTAAGAATTACACAAGATCGACGAGCACGAAATTTTAGGAGTGATATGATTGAAAAAAGAGGAAACAAAGGGGGAGAAAGTTTTCCTTTGTAGGAATAATATTTGCTTAGCATTTCTTGGCTAAGAGATCATATCAACTCTTCTTCTTGTACAGAGAGGATGTTATTTCAATTGGGACTTCTACTTATCTTTGCCACTTTCTTTTTTTCTTGATTTGGTAAGTTTTTATTTTTTATTTTTTCTCAAGCTTCAAAGACATTGTTTCTTTCAAGAAAAATGTTGAAAAAAAGAACTTTCACAATACAGTTGTGATTTTTGTCTCTCTTTAAAATCTTAAATGAGGTTTCCTTTTCTTTCCTCTTAACTTTTCTTAAGAAAATAAATCAAATTTCTATCTTTAAAATAGTATTACTACTACAAATTTTTATAAATTTATATATGAGTGTATCCCTCATCAAATGATTTTTTAGCGATCCACTAATAATAACAGTAGGATTATGGGACACTTATTTTATTTTGTTTGTAAGGTTTAATTTATTTCCATCTCTCTCTCCTTCCTTCGATATTGCAATTTATTTCTTCGACTAATTTTGTCAATTCATGTTGCAGACAGTGAATTATGTGGACTGTTGCATAAGACTGAGAAAAATTATTGTATGAATAAATAAATTAATAATAATATTTTTTACGTTCAAATTAATAATAGTATTTTTTTCCATCTTATTTACATCCAAATAAATTCAATCCTTTGTTTTCTTTCTACCGATGTTGAGTTGCAAAAATTACGGAAAAAAGGGTCTGTTTTTGTTCAATTTGGTCTGATTTTAATCGTACCCTGGCTAATGGAATTATTGGCTTTTAACCTATTACAACTTCCGGTTCTTGATTCTGAACACCCTAAAAAAGCCAAAAACAGATATGGACAATTTAATATTATAATTGAGAGTCAAATTTCCACTGCCATGGAAAAGGACTTAGCCAACATCATTATATGAATGATGAAACTTCAATTATGTTGAGTAATTGAGCTTAAAATATGGTTATTTTCCCACTATGATTAGTAGTGGTAGATGAATGCAGAAAATTCATTGATTCCAGTCATAATAGTCATTGATTCTGACAGTGAAATACCGACCTTTGTGATTAAGACAACATAAGGAAAAGGCTCATGCGCCATTAGATTCGAACCTGAAATTTAAAGATTTCAGAACTTTACCTCATCAATGTATCAAGACTTCATAAACACATTTTTTTTTCTCTTGAAGTGATCTTAAAGAGAAAAAAAATGTGCCTTTGTCTTAAAGAGAAAAAATGTTTTTGAAAAGACATCTTAAAGGTGCACTTCTTACATAACTATGTTATATTTAAAGAAATTAATTTTTTTTTGAATCTTGGTTTTAAAACTTGAACCCTACCTTGTCTTACAAGACAAATTTTTTACTAGTAGATTTGACTTGTGAGTTTTATAAACACATATTTCTTCTATATATGTATGCATTTATGCAAGACGTTCCAATAATCATCCCTAGTTCTCTGCTTAATGAAGAAGGTTTGGACATGAGTAGTGGCTGTTTAATTAATGGTGTTCCATGTGATTAGTTGAGATACTTTATTTAGAGGTCAAAACTTTGATATCTAAAAACATTGGTGCCTTTGTCTGATCTCCATCCATCAATGTCTTCAACTTAGACCCATTTGGAGTTGGATTTCCAAGGCGCATGCACTAAGAGATTAATTAGTTAATTTTTCTTAATTAATATTTTATATGGCATACTTTTTGAAAAGGGAATTGGCTGTTCACGCCAACTAAACTCATGCTTTATTTGATTTAGTTGTTTCAAAGTAATTAGCAAATGTTATACTCTAAATAAGTAAATAAGAGTATTTGAATTATAATATGAATAATTATTAATAGTTGGATATAAATTATTAGTTGTTTGTAAACAGTTAAACAACTAAACCAAATACATTGTCAAACTTTTAAAATTTCAATTCAACTTACAAATTATCAAACGGTTAAAGTCCAACATGGTATATATACTTTTTTGGTAATCACATTGGATCCAATTAATTTGGATTAAGTCATTAAGATGCAATTTTAAGAAACATGGCTCTGACAATGCCAGCTTAATTTTAGGAAGGAATTTTTTAAACTTATGTTTTTATAATACATGTTAAGAATAATCTAATTAATATATATATTTTTTATATTAATTAGTATAAAAAATATTAAAAATTGATATTAATTTTATTATCAATGTTGCATATATCATTTTAATTAAATAAATAATTAAA
>BPVZ01000053.1:867269-879784 GCA_020521535.1 Rubroshorea leprosula | reverse complement strand
CAGAGGGAGTGAAGGACGAAAATAAAACTGCAGATGACCGTTGGATTTTTCAAATTTCAAAATCCTCTATCTTCTCAAACAGATCACTTTCAGAATAAAGTTCAAAACTTGCATCAAATACGGAAAGAATCAAGAAGAAGCCATGAAAGGGTTCACGATTACTTCATCTTCAGCTAAATCGAGCACCACCACCGTTGAAGACTGCCGGAGCGAAACCCGAGACAGCTGCTATTACCCTGGTTGCCAAAAAGATGCCAATTGCAACTGCGAAATGTGCTTGGCTAGCATCAACGCAACTCTCGATCTCATGCCCATCAGCGTCCAGAAAAGCTCTTTCACTAAGCTTTCGTCTCCGCTGCCGAATGTAGAACGCACCCCGATTACTTTCGATCCTTCGGTTATGTCGACACCCAGATCGAGTTCTTGCCCTGCGGTGGAATCTCCAGTTCTGAAATCGACTGCAAGGTGTAGCCTGCAAAAGGAGGAAGAGTCGACAAAGAAAGAGGGAGCCTTTGGGGGTGCTCTTCGGTGGTTTCTATTGGGATTAACTTTGTTCTTTGTGGTGGAATTTGGCTTTCCTTGGTTAGTTTCTGGGGTTTTGAGGCCAGTTTTAACAAGGGAAACAGTGAAATCTATTGGGGAAAGATCTACTGATGTGAAAGATTTGAATGCCAAGCTGAGATTCTTGCAGAATGAATTGAAGGGTTTTGTTCATGGAAAAGTTTCAAATTGCAGCAATACTGATTCTATCTGGGAAATTAATCAGGTCTCTAACAGTTCAGTTTCCTCTCTCTCCATAAAATTTGTTTTATCTTTCAAGGTTTCGTCTTTAATTAACAAAATTAGCTCATCATTCCAGGATGGTCCGCTCTTGTATTCACATTGTGTATTGTACAAATCGGCAGTGGAGGAGGTAAGAATATGGGGCTGGCCTCTGAAAACAGCAGGGTTACTCACAACTGGATTTTCTTGGAGATCATTTACCATCATATCTGGCGGAGTCATAGAGGTAAATGCCAAAAATATTTCTTGATATATATATATATATATATTAATTTAGGTTTCAAATGTGTTCTTAATCTTTTCCGTTCCTGTTTGTTTTGATCTTGAAGTGGTTGGATGGCAATGTTGGGTTTTCAACTAGGAAGGCAAATGCTTCATGGCTGCAGGGGAAATGGGGTGCCTCTGTTGTGCAGTTAGACCCTAATACTTGGATTCTCGAGTATCGTCAGAGTTTGATTATGGAAAATTCAAGGTTATTTTCAGTTGCATTTGATCTCTTGAAGCATAGGGTTTCCAGATTGGTAAGAAGGATGAATGAAGAGTTCTGGCTGTTCTCTGCTTTGGAGTACCAAATAAGTGGATTTGCAGCAAAAGAACATCTCAAGACCCCAACTTAAGAAGGGACACCAGTCTCAAGCTCATCTACATCCCAGTTCTCATAGCTTATGAGAGTTTCCTTTTATAATTTTTTTTGGCTCCTCAAATTTGTTTGATTTTGTGTAGGACTAGGAAATGCCCAACGGTCAATATTTCCTTGCAGCTTTAGGAAATAGAAATGGAGAGGAAAAGTTCTTGACTTGAAAACCCAATTTGTGAACACCCGAATGTCCTAGAATTGAACAGTACATTTTATTTTGTCCAATGAGGGTACTATAGTATAATTCGTCATGCGTGGACTGCACTTCAGTTTTCTGTTATCAAATTAGTATAAAGAAATTCCCTACAATATAAATAAATAAATAAATAAATATATATATTTTTTTTTTGATGAAGTTGGCACCTCAGTGGAATATAAAGCTATCAAAACTTTGGCAAATAGAAGCAAAAGAACACTAGGCTTACTCCTAGTCTCTTGCCATAATATGCGGCAGCAATATGGGGTTTACATCAAAACAGATACATTTAGAGTACAAACAAATACCATCTTAAATGGCTAGCAAATATATGCATACATTTCATGATTATCTGTTACGAAAGTTAAAGAGCAAGTTCTAACTTTAAGGTAAAACTATAAAAGAGAGGTCAAGAAAGTCACCAATAGTCTTTACAAGCAAAAACTCCATCTTTGTAATGGTGAAACCTTCTCTTGTCTCTGACAATAACTTCCTTCCCACAAACCTTTGAAACTATCTTTATAAAGGTATGCCAGTCCTCACAAACCCAAAGATTCTTAACTGTACTAATACGTGAATTACTTCAGCCCCTGATGAGCCCATAACAGAGTGCCAACTTCTCACTATACCGTAGAACCACTTCATCCTCTAAATCAACCAAAACATTGCCAACATTAAGGGAATAGCCAACAAGCTTTAATTGACTAACCACCTAATCCAACTCTTAATAGATCTTAGTTGCTTGTTTTTGATTCCTATCTGCCATTAAAAACTCATGCACCTCATTTTCTAATTCTATCCTACCACATCCTTTTTCCTTGAATCTACCTCTCTGTTTCATTAGTTTCCTTAAATCTCCAACATCTTCCCACCTTCTTTCTTTAGCATGGATGTTTGATAACAACACAAGAGCCCCATCATGATAAGAAGCCTTTTAGCAACAAATTCTCCTAATTCAGTCTCACCATGAACTTGACAAGCAGCCATTAGAGATTCCCAGATGATAAAATTAAGTGCTAGAGGCATTGTCTCTACAACCTCAAAAGCTTCTCTTAGGTGATTAGCACAATCAAATAGGTCAACCATGTAACTATAGTGCTCATGTTTAGGAGTGATCTTGTGCTCATTAATCATAGATGCAAAGATTTTGCTTCCCTCCTCAATTATCCCTGCATAGCTACATGTAGACAGTGCACTAATAAATGTAATCTCATTGGGCTCTATATTTTCCTCTTTCATTTTTTAGAAGAATTCTAAAGCATTATTGGCATCCCCATGCAGGGCAAATGCATTGATCATGGTGGTCCACGATATTACATTGCTTCTTGCCATTTTCTCGAAAACAACTCTTGCTCTTTCCAAACACCCACACTTGAAGTACATGTCAATAAGGGCAGGGCATTATTGATAGACAAGGCTCCTACAAACCCATTTCTATCAACATATGCATGGATCCATTTGGCTTAATCTAGAAGACGGAGATGAGCACAAGCTGAGATGACACTCAACATTGCCCCTTGATTTGGTTTTATTCCCAAGATTTGTAATTCCTTAAACAATCTAAGAGCTTCTTGAGGATAGTCACTTTCAGCATAACCAGATATCATTGCATTCCAACACACCAAGTCTTTCTCAACCATCTGATAAAAAATCCATCAAGCTTCATTAACTCGCCCAATTCTTGAATACCCCAAAACCATGGCCGTGGAAACAACTAAGTTCTTTGTACCTATCTGATCAAACAATCCCCGAGCAACATCCATACAACCATAGCTTGCATACATAGCTACAAGAGCTTTCTCTAAATGAGAGTGTACTTGAATATTGTTTTCAATAATATATTCATGTATATTTTATAGCTTTCCCATAACTTAAATTTTCAGTCTAGCCACAAGCAGAAAGAATTTTGGAAAGAATCATTTCATCTAGTTCAACATTGGCTCTCTTCATCTCATCAAAAAGCTCCAAGGCATCATTAAAAAGCCCGTTCTGACAATGCCTATTAACCACCAAAATTCATCAATCAAAATAGACATTAATTTCATATATAGAAAAGATTTAATCACTAGATAATATAAAAAATGAGTACCCATCATTCATTATACTCCATGCAACAATATCTCGATGAGACATATTATTGAACAACAATCTGCCTTAGAAATCCTTCCACAGCTAGAGTACATCCCCACCAAACTGTTTGTATAAAGGGGTCTGAATCAAAACCCAACTTGAATATCAACACATAAAGCTCCCTTCCTTCAGCCAAAACTGAAAGCTTCGTTACTGTTGAATAAGTCTTTAATTATCTGTTTTTCGTTGTCCTATTCTTTAGGTATTAGTTGGCTACGTGTTTTTGTGTTTCCTAGTGATTAGGAGTACATGTTTTACAGGTAGTTTAGTGGCTGAGTTGTTGCAATTTTATTGCTTAATTCAGTTGTAGTTTTGCTTATTTGTAAGGTGATTTTCTATCTGTTGAATAACATGTATAGAAGTTTTTCCTCTTCCAATTGACTTGAGTTTTACTGTCTTTCAATTTCTTTCACTTTCTCAATTTGTTTATGACCAGTAAGTGTTTGATTTAATTTCTCAAAGAATATTGAGCTTAAAGCTTTGCTCAAGCTTCTTTTTTCTTTCTTTCTTTTTTTTTTTTTTTCACATTTGGTATCAAAACTTGGTACATTGAAAGGACCAAATGTAGCAACAATAGTAGCTAATGATGTCTGAAACTTTTGTGCAGCTCACAATTCCTCATTTTGATGGTCTCTGTGATTATTGGAGCATGTTGATGGAGAACTTCTTGAGGTCCAAGGAGTATTGGATTGTGGTTAAATCTGGCATGGTAAAACCAATCTCTAGGATGTCAGAAGCTCAAAGGGCAAAGTTGGAGGCTTTGAAATTGAAGGATCTCAAGGCTCAAAATTATCTTTTCCAAGTGGTTGATTGAACAATCTTGGAAACTCTTCTTTGTAAGGATAGTGCCAAGCAAATTTGGGACTCCATGAAGAAGAAGTATTAGGGATCAATAGGGACAAAGAGGCAACAACTACAAACACTTTATTCAGAGTTTGAAACACTTTAAATGAAAGGAGAGTTTGTGATAGAGTATTTTTCAAGGATAATGTCAACAAGTTGCAAATCCTTGGTGACCTGATGTAGGACATTGTTTTTATGGAGAAAATACTTCGATCCATGATACCTAAGTTTAATTGTGTTGTCTGTTTTATAAAGGAGTCTCATGATCTTGATGCATTAACACTAGATGATTTGCAAAGTTCATTGCTAATGCATGAAAAGAAGCTAAATCAACAAAATGAGCAAGCTTTGAAGGCCACAATTGGCACCTCTTCTTCATTCTCAAATAGATCAAACAAAGGAAGAGACTGAGGTAGAGGAAGAAATCAGCAAACTCAATTTTTTGAAGGAAAAGGAAGAAGGTGTAGCAAATCTCAGACTTCTTACAGACAAAAGTTAACAGACAAGTCTAAAGTTGAATGCTTTCAATGCCAGAAGTATAGGCATTACAAGTTTGAATGTCGAGCTAATCTACTTAACAACAAAGGAGAAAAATCAAATTTTACAGAAATTAAGGAGGAAATATCCTTGCTAATGTTATGTCATGCTAGAGAAGAGACTAACAAAGACTTGTGGTATCTAGACACTGGTTGCAGTAATCATACGTGTGGAGACAAGGTGACTTTCTCCACTTGGGATGAATCTTTTAGAGATAATGTGAAGTTTGAAGACAATTCTAAAGTCTTGGTCATGGAAAAAGGACAGGTGACCATTCAAATCAGGGGTAATGTTACTCAGACAATTTCTAATGTCCTTTATGTTCTAGAATTGAAGACTAATTTGTTAAGCATTAATCAAGTGCGAGATAAGGGTTATGCGATTATCATGAAAAATGGAGTGTGTTGGATTCAAGATTCCAAATTGGGCTTAATTGCTCAAGTTACAATGATAGCTAACAAAATGTTTCCTCTTCATCTCAATTGTGCTAGTTAGTCTTACTTCTTGGCAAAAACAAATGATGTGGCTTGGCTGTGGCATTCTCGCTATGGTCATCTAAACTTTGGTGGTTTTAAGCAACTTCAACAAAAGAACATGGTGACTGTTCTGCTTGTTTTTGAAAGTCTCTCAAATGTTTATGAAGAATGTGTTGTTAGTCAACAACACCATGATCCATTTCCAAAAGCGAGTTCAACTAGAGCAAGAAGGCTATTAGAGATTGTACATTATGATATTTGTGGAGTAATTAATCCAGTTTGCAATGGAGGTAAACACTATTTCATTACTTTCATTGATGATTTTAGTAGAAAAACATGGGTGTACTTCTTACAACAAAAGTCTGAAGCTTTAATAGCTTTCAAAAGCTTTAAAGCAATTATTGGGAAAGAAGTAAGGAGTCAAATTCAGGTGTTGTGTACTGATTGTGGAGGCTAATACAACTCACATGAATTTGCAACTTTTTGTGACACATGGAATTATGAGGCAACTAACTGTAGCCTCTATGCCACAACAGAATGGTGTTTATGAGAGGAAGAATCCTACTATTTTAAACATGATGCAGAGCCTTTTGAAGAAAAGCAACATTCCCAAGAATTTTTGGCCTGAAGCAATCAATTGGAGCATTCATATTCTAAACGGAAGTCCAACTTTTGCTATTCAAAATATGACACCTGAGGAAGCATGGAGCAGAAGAAAAGTAGATGTGGATCATTTTAAAATTTTTTGTTGTATTGCTTCTACTCACATTCTAGATGAGAAGAGGAAGAAGTTAGATGACAAAGGAGAAAAGTCTATCTTTCTTGGTGTTAGCAATCATTCCAAAGCATACAAGTTGTACAATCCAAACACCAAGAAAATTATCATCAACCAGGTTGTGATTTTTCATGAAGGAAAATTTTGGGAATAGGATGAAGGCAAAGTTGAACAAAAGATACTAGTTGATTTTGATGGTGAAATTGAAGAGAAAAAACAACAACAATCCATGGAGAATGAGCAACAAACATTAGAGAGTCAAAGCATCATTCTAGTAGCTCCAATGACTTCACCATCTCTCATTACAAAAGTTGAATTAGATGGATAGCGACCTCAACATGTTAGAAAAAGACCTGCATGGATGCTTGATTATGAGGTACCTAGAATTGAACAACCTGATAAGGAAGAACTAAGATACTTTGCTCTATTTTCAAATTGTGATCCTATAGCTTTTAAAGATGTTGTTCTAGAATCCAAATGGAGGAAGGCCATGGATGAAGAAATTGCAGCCATTGAAAGACATAATTCTTAGAAGTTAACTAAGCTTCCAAAAGGCAAGAAGACCAGTGGTGTGGAATGGGTAAACAAGACAAAGTTGAAAGAGAATGGACAAGTTGACAAATATAAGGCATACCTAATCACTAAAGACTACAAGCAGGGGTTTGGGGGATTATCAAGAAGTCTTTGCTCCGGTTGCAAGGCATGATACAATCAAATTGGTGGTCTCTTTAGCAGGACAAAACTCATGGCCTATTTTTCAACTTGATGTAAAATCAGCCTTCTTGCATGGAGAATTGGATGAGCAAGTATTTATTGAACAACCTCCTAGTTATGCTAAGGTTGGAAATGAGCATAAAGTGTATAAGTTGAAAAGGGCACTTTATGGAATAAAACAAGCCCCATGAGCTCGGTATAGTGGTATTGAAGCATATCTTTTGAAGGAGGATTTCAAAAATGCCCTTATGAACACACTCTTCACAAAAATAGAAGGTGGGAAAATGCTCATTGTTTGCTTATATGTGGATGACTTGATCTACATTGGAAATGATAATGCTATGTTTGATAATTTAAGAAGTCTATGATGGTTGAATTTGACATGTCTGATCTTGGTTTAATGCATTATTATTTTGGTATAGAAGTTGATCAATCTGCTATTGGAATCTTTAATTCTCAAAAAAAAAAAAAAGAGAGTATGTTTAAGACATTTTAGACAAGTTTAAAATGAAGGACTACAATCCTATCAGCACACCAATTGATGTAGGAATGAAGCTTGTTAGAAATCCTAAAGGGAAGAAAGTCAACAACACTTTGTACAAGCAAATAATGGGAAGCTTGATGTATTTAACTGCTATAAGGCTAGATGTCATGCATGCTATGAGCTTTATCAACAAATACATGGAAAATCCAAAGGAAATGCATCTCTTGGCAACAAAGAGAATTCTCAGGTAGTTGAAAGGTATAGCTAAGTATGGTCTATTTTATAAGAATGGGGAAAAGTCAAACATGTTTAGCTTCACAAGTAGTGATTTTGCAAGAGATCTTGATGATAGAAAGAGCACATCTAGTTATGTTTTTATGATTGGAACAACAGTTTTTTCATGGTCATCAAGAAAGCAACCAATTGTGACTTTATCAACACCTAAAGCTGAATTTGTAGTAGCAACATCATGTGCTTGCCAAGCAATATTGTTGCGAATAATTCTTGAAGAATGTCATTTCAAACAAGAGGAACCACTTATTATTTTCTATGACAACAACTCAACAATTAAGTTGTCCAAGAATCCTATTCTACATGGAAGATGCAAGCATATAGATGTGAGGAATTATTTCTTGAGGGACCTTGTGAAAGAAGGGGTCATTGATCTTGTCTACTACAAAAGTGAAGACCAAATTGCTGATATTTTTACCAAACCTCTCAAGTTGTCAGCACTTTAGAAACAAAGGAAACTGCTTGGTGTTTGTGTTAGAGAAGTCATTAAACTGAACATTGATACAAAGTTCAGTTTAAGGGAGGGTTTGTTGAATAAGTTTTTAGTTATCTGTTTTTTGTTGTCCTACTCTTTAGGTATTAGTTGGCTACATGTCTTTGTGTTTCCTAGTTATTAGGAGTGCATGTTTTACTGGTAGTTTAGTGGCTGAGTGGTTACTATTTTATTGCTTAATTTAGTTGTATTTTGCCTATTTGTAAGGTGATTTTCTATCTGTTGAATAAGATGTACAGAAGTTTTTCCTCTTCCAATTGACTTGAGTTTTACTGTCTTTCAATTTCTTTCACTTGCTCAATTTGTTTATCACCAGCAGGTGTTTGATTTAATTTCCCAAAGAATATTCAGCTTGATGCTTGTTCAACTTTTTTTTTTTTTTCCACAGTTGCTACCTTTAAAAGCGGGGGGAAGCTGAACCTGTCAATGCCCACTCCATCTACCCTCAATCTTTGGTAAACAAAGAAAGTGATTTTTGGGTTAGTGCTGCGGGGAAGGTGGAGCAAGAATGGGGTGGAAATTTTGGGAAGAAGCTGCAGGGGACGCTGGGAGAAGACGAAGAGGGCATAGTGGAGGGACGGGGAAGAGAGGAGGAGTTTGAGAAGCAGAGAGTGAGAGCTAAAGTGATTAGAGCGGAGTATTTTGGGCAGGGACTTGCTTGATTTGGGAGGGGGATGTGCAAGAGGAAAGGGCATTATGAAGCGTGTTGGTGGTCGGAAGCAGTGGGTGGAGGAGGATGGTGGGGTGAGGAAAAGAGGACACAATACATGCATCTCTTTGAGAAAATGCAAAAATAGAAATTAGCAGATTGACGGTGTTTTGTGAAAGCTAAAAAAAGACTTTACCAAAAGGAAAAAAAAAAAAAAAAAAACACCTAAGAGTTATATAATGTTTATAAAAGTGACATAATTTTTAGATATTTATCCACCTTGTGGCTCCTCTTATCCCCATATATCATGCCTCGTTATCCTTGCTTTAAATGACAATGAGCATATTCTAGTTAATCTATGGAAGTTGGCTCAACTGATAAGGTGTGAGCACTTTGAGTGGCCATTCATAGATTTGAATCTAGGTGCTAGTGTAAGGTGCCTCTAGTAGTTGGATGATAGATACCTACCTTCTATAATGGGTATATAGTTCATACTGACTACCTAGGTTGGTAGCACGTCCTAACCTTGAACATGCGTAAGTTCCACTATCTTTGAACTTTTTTTTTTTTTTTTTTTTTTTGAAAGGGTATGTGGCTTAACTTGTTAGGGGAGGGGATGAAAAAAAAGAAAGGTTAAATGCTAAATTTAGTCCCTCAACTTTACAAAATGCACATTTTTGGTCTCTCAACAATTTTTTACACTTTTTTGATCCCTCAACTGTACGAAATGCACTTCGTTAGTCCTTTCATCAATTTGGGCCGTTAACTCCGCCATGTGGCATTTTTTATATTTTTTTTATGACATGTCAATGACAGGGAGAAAACAACCTAAAAAGATATTGATATGGACAAAACATTATGCCACATAATATTATCACAAATCAAACGTACTAAAACCTACAAAGAACTATGAACCCTAGAATGTTTCAGAGCAAAATTTGAGTTCTTTGTCATCGAACCCAGTTACTGATTTCATTAAAGCCACTAAGTTCATCAAGGTAGTAGATCTCATCAAATCAAATTAACCATTCAATAAACAATATCAATCAAACTCTAATCTAATTTCAACAAAAATGTAATCAAATTGTAAATAAACTCTCAAATTTATCGAGAACTGAAAATGAAAATCGAAAGAAGAATGAAAAAACATGAACCCAGATCTTGCTCGAACCCAGATCTTGCTCGAACCCAGATCTTGCTCAAACCCAAATTTTAGAAAAAAAAGTCAAACAAAGGATGGGAGGGGATGGGAGGGTAAGGGACGAGAAGTTAGCACCAGAAAAAGGAAAAGAGAAGGAGAAGCTAGCAGACACAAGGAGAGGGAGGGAGAAGTTGTCGAATTTTAGAGTTAATGAATAAACGGGAGAAAAGAGGAAATTAGGGGAAGAAGATGAAGTTAAGGGCATTTATGTAATTTTAATGTTTTTATTATTTATTAAATAAAGTGGGTAAAGTTTATTTGTAACGTGGCATAAGTTTTAATCCAAATAAGCATATTTTTCTACTTGTATTATCCATGTCATCAAACAAAATATAAACAATGCCACATGAGCGGACTTAATGGCTCAAGTTGACAGAAGGACTAACGTTATGCATTTTTTAGAGTTGAGGGATCAAAAAAGTGTAAAAAATTGTTGAAGGATCAAAAAGTGCAACTCTATAAAGTTGAGGGACCAAATTTAGCATTTAACAAAAAAAGGTTAACCACTAAATTTGGTCCCTCAACTTTAGTGAGTTGCATATTTTTGGTCCCTCAACAATTTTTTGCATTTTTTTGATCCCTCAACTCTAAGAAATGCACAATGTTTGTCCTTCTGTCAATTTGGGCCATTAACTCGACCACGTGGCATTTTTTATTTTTTATTTTTTATGACATGGCAAAGACAACTTAAAAAGGTGCTAATCTGAACTTGTTTTTTTATGACATGTCATCTTCTTCCTGCACCAAAGCTACGTTGCCTACAAACCACCAATAAAGATATGCGAACCCTAGAATAGTCTCTCATCTTCACTCTTTGCAAAATCAATCTAACTCGAGTTGGGTTGCCTTTATTGCTAGTGCCTAGTGGGGTGAGTCCTTACAAAATAATATGTCTATGAACCCTCGAATGCTCCAAAGGAGAATTTGAAATTCTCTATCGTTGAACCCCGCTCCTAGGTTTCATTGAAGCCTCAAACCTAACAGATCTTATCAAATCAAATTAACCCTTCAATAAACAATATCAATCAAACTCTAATCAAATTCTAACAAAAATACAATCAAACTCTAATCAAATTCCCACAAAAATGCAATCAAATTGTAAATTAATTCCCAAATTTATTAACAATTGGGAATGGAAATCGCGTTGAAACAGCAAGGTTGGGTTTTAACGAACCTAGCAAGGCTGGGTTTCACAAAACCAGCAAGGCTGGGTTCATCGGAACCCAGCAGATCTAGGTTTCGACGAACCCAGCATCTGGGTTTGATGAAACCCAATAGCTGGGTTCTTCGAAACCCAACCTTGTTGGGTTTCGTCTGCTGGGTTCTGATGAACCCAGCTTTCCACCGACCCAAGGTAGGAAAGAAAGAAAGAGAAAGAAAGAAAGGGAAGAAGAGGGATTGGGAAGGTGAGGAAGGCTAGGTTTCGTCTACTGGGTTCATCTTTCCACCGACCCAGGGTAGGAAAGAATGAAAGAGAAAGAAAGAGAAAGAAAGAAGGGGAAGAAGAAGGATTGGGAGGGTAAGGGTAATAAGGTAATTGTATTTGTTTTTAATTAAAATATAAATATTAGTCTATGTGGCATATTTATTTATTTATATAATATAATTATAATATATATTATTGTCACATCATCAGAAAAATTAAAAGATAATACCACATGAAATTATTTAATTATCACATTATACTTAACTAACGGAGGGATCAAAATTGTGCATTTCGTAAAGTTGAGGGATTAAATTTAGCATTTAACCTTTTTTTTTTTTTTTCCCAAAAAACATGGTAAGTGGCTTAACTTGTTAGGGGAAGGGATGGAGATAAAATTGATTAGGTTCAAATATTTACTAACGCGTGAGGAAACCTTTACATTCTCAATACTTTAGTCATTTCATTAATCATAAATCATGAACCAATCAAAAATCAATAAAAATTTAGTAAAAATTGACATTCACTAATTAAAAGATTGATAGTGTTATAGTTACAAACCTATATAAAAATAAAATTATAAAATTATAATTATTATGTAACATTAAATGAATATGATATGTTATTAATTAAGTGAATATATATAATATTATGAATAAATTCTTAAAAGTTATCTCAAGACATATTATATTATGTTATAATCTTGTAATACTATTAATTATAACATTTTCGTTAAAAGATTTTGATTTATGATAGGTTAGCTAACCACAAAAAATAGAAAACAAAAAATAAAAAATAAAGAAGAAAGAATTAGGGTCCGTTTGGTGCAGCTCCTAAGTGTTTTAGTTTTTTAATACTATTCATATTTCATAAGTTTAAATTT
>BPVZ01000053.1:840200-867169 GCA_020521535.1 Rubroshorea leprosula | reverse complement strand
AAAAAAAAAAAAAAAAAACTTAAAAAAAGTACATTCTTTAAAAAGTATTATTTTTTCTTCAAATTTAAAATTGTGTCAAATTTTTAAAATTATCTTTTAAACTAAGTTTTAAGTAAATTTTAAAAATATTTAGAGATATAATTTATTTAAAAATTACTTAAATAGTAAATTTTTAATATTTTTTTAAATAAAATTTTAAATCTATTTGTGTACGTAAAGAAAATAATGTTTTTAAACTTTCTCCATCACTCTCAGTATAAGTTTGTACAAACCACATTTTATACAATAACCCTTAAACTTTCACAAAAAAATGAATTAGGACCTCTTTTGTTTTCTAATAAGCTCCGAACTCCACGATTTGATCAAAGCCCAAAATATATGTTGTTTTAAACTTTAGCTTTTTTCTTTTTCCCATATGATGGCATAGGTTTAAACCATTGATCTTTTATATTAAAAAAAAAAATTCAAACTTAAATTACTTATCTTAATTTTAACAGGGTGTTAGATATATTGGTTAACGATTTTATTTAATTTGATAATTAATAATTGTTGCAATTATTAATTCAAATACTTTTGTTATTAGATTAGACAAAATCACTTTATTAAATACTCCTAAATAAATATTTTTTAATTATTAGCTACTAATTCAATTAAGCTATTAGGAAAATAACCAAGAGACAATCTTTTTATATAATTTTTTTATATAAATTTATGTATCATTTATTGATTGATTCTTTTTATTTTATTAAAACTCATAATATTATATATATTTAATTATTCAAAAATATATAAAAATTATATTTAAAAAATTGTTTAAAATTTTTTTCTCAATTTCATTACCCAACTTCTTATTTGTTGTGTGGAGTGTAAACTACAAAGCTCCTAATGTGATGGTAGATTTGTTGACGGCCCAGTATTCATTTTCTTGGATTTAAGTCCTAAGGGGAACAAAAATATTAACAGTGGATCCTGGCCCAATTTGTCGAACTCACAAGAGGCCGGAAGGCAGGACAGGGCAGGAGTTACTCGGCAGGCTAACCACTCTTCTTTCCCCTTACATCTCCGAGCTTTTGTAATGGGGGCTTAGCTCTTTCGTCCTGACTCCTGAGTCTCATCGGCAGAAAGTTAAGAACTGTTCAACGTTTCGAAGAAGAAAGCAGCTTTTTTGAAGAAAAATGAGTGCTCTTTTCGACCTTGAAGAAGTTATCAGGGCCAAGCAGGTATATCTCTATTCCCATTTCCTCTTTGGAGGGCTTTGCCCCAGTTGCAGAATCTGGGTCGCCCCCTTTGAAATCCATCCAATCTTATCGATGCTAGTTCGTAATGAGAAAGAGTTATTTGGTCCTATTTCTTAAATTGGATTTCTTTATTTGAGAAATTGGGGGGAAATGAGGCGGTGTTATACTGGTTTTTGCAGTAAGAGTAGTGTCTTCCCAAGATTAAAATTTCGAGCTTTTAGCCAAATGATATTGTTCTTGGAAGTAAAGATCCTGGGTGCAGGTCATGAATCATGGTGGCTCCCGTGATGGGGGAGAAATGGGGTGAAGTGGGTTAGCTCCCATTGTGTAACCCACCAACAAAAAATAAATAAATAAAGATTTTAAGTTACCCCAATATATTGCCGGTTTACATTATTACCCAAGTTATTTGCTTTGTCATTTGTAGGTTAAATTGACGCCCCAAGAAGTAAATGTTCTTTACACATGCAAGTCTAAGGCTAGGAGGGATTTCTTTACTGGTACTCTACTTGGGGGCACTCTTATGTGGGCAGGTATATGTTTAACACCTGCATTGTTGCTGATTCTTTGTTCTCTATTTCATGTCTGTAGTTCACTGGAATTATGTTCATGACACTTGATTTCTGTTTTAAATTTCATGACACTTGATCTAGTCATGCACTCCTCTGATAATTTCTAGTCCCTTTTGCCAGCAACATGGAGATTGAGAAGGATATATCGAACAGAACTAGCAACTGGTAGCCTAACTCTCTCTCTCTCTCACACACACATAGAAACCATTTGCACATTTACATATCCGGGCCACACTCAGTTTTCTACTCATTAAAATTGTTTTGGTGATAATTTTTTCATAACTTATCCAGGAGCTGGTATTGGATTTGGATTTTGGAATTGTACTAGGTCTTTGGATTCATGCCTTGATCATATCCTTGCATTAGATGGAAGCCTGTTGCAGTATGAATTAGCAGCAATGTAGGTATCATTTGCTACGTGGTGGTGATTTTTTCTAGTTCAAGACTTAAGTACCATGTACAAAATGTGAGTGATGCTTTCAGGTATTCATGGGAGTATAACCTATATCTTCACAAGCCATAAATATTCTTCTTAGTTAGTATCAAACTTTACTTGGTTCAAAATATTCCATTTGCTGAAATGGGCATTTTCAAGAATTTGTTGTTATCCATGCATTATAGAAATGAGGCATTGCCTCCTTTCAGGGAATTGAAATCTCTTTAGTTTGTATGGGGAATGTCATCTACGTTCTGAAAGTAATTTTCATCCATATGTTAAGTTAATGGGACTGATCTTCGAAATTTTGATGTGAAGATGATAGCTTTCTTTCTTTCTTTCTCTTTCTCTTTTGTTTGGTTGAATTTCCTTTGTTATGTCAGTTAGAGTATGCATTATTACCATTTCTACTGAAGGTTTGTCATTTACCAAAATTGGAAATGTCCACCATATACACTTTACAAGCATAGACTATCCAGTGCTTCCTGAAAATTTAATCTCTCACATATTTTATGTGGGAGTTTCAAACATTGAATTTAATGCTGTCTGATACTTGATGGCTACAGATTTGCCATTGAACAGAAACATTTGGACCTTTTCTCCTCTTTCAAATTCTGATACCATGTGCTGTACTTTTAACTGTTCAAGTTCAAATCTTGTTTTGTTCTTTTCTTTTGCATATTTGTGCTGCATGTGTGTACATTTGCTTGTGTCCAAATTTGTTTCTGCCAAATTTTGATTCTGCAAATTGGGTTTTAAATAACAGAATAGCAAAGAAATATGGGGATGATCCTTCAAAAATGCAACTTCTATCTAAACGGTTCTATTCAGAGAAAGTTTATGATGATTCAGGATCTGGGCCAAAGTTAAAGTGGCGTTTTCGGAATTACTATAGTGATGGTGTCACTCATGAACCAAGGACCAGTGATGATGATTTGTCTAGTCAATCCCATAGCAACACTCATAGTCAAACCCCTATTTATTCCCATAATGATTCCCAGAATGACACAGTCAACAAGAAAACTGATTTGGGATTCAAGCAGACTCCTGTAAGTACATTTACATTCGCATTTTATGCCATTAGTATAATGATAATGAAATACAGAATAAGTGATTCCAGATGTAGCAAAGACATGCTTGATTGCTTGTACACTTTGGTTTTTTTAATTTCTAGCACACATTCATTGATTTTGGTTCTTTTAATTTGATATGTGTAATTATGTTACTGTATGCACAAACTTAGTTAAATTGATCTAGACATGCTCTTCATGCAGTGGAATATCTTATTGAATTAGTGGTTCTTTGACTTAATCTGCAAATGAGTTGTACTTGGTATAATAGTTTGGCAGAACTGCACAAGATAATGGACTGGGTTTTGTATTTCTTCAAAACAATACTTCTATCTGATTGCATAATTTTGATTGATTATGTAGGGTAGCCTCCTTAAATTAAAATGAATCAAGATCACTTCTTTGAGAAAGAAATCAATGTTTTTTATGGACTGACTTTTCAACTGAGCCACATCCATCATTGGCTGCATGGAACCATTTATTTTCTTTCCGCACTCAGGTTTATGCAGATGTCAATAGTTGATGTAATTTTTCATGGGATTCAGGGCGCATTTAAATCACAACTAGCAGGTTCTTTAACCTCACCTGTATAAATTCCAATGATAAAATGATTTTGACTGATCTGTTAATTGCTTTGTAAATTGTATTTGAACAGGTTTCGGTCTGAGGTCAAGTGAGCTTTTATTTAGACTTAAGATTTTCTAATAATACATTAACTCTGAGGAGAAGCCTGTGCTTGGTGCTGGTATCAACTACTAAAGTTTTTTATTAGATTGTGGCATGTTTATAGGGATTCTTATGGTGATTTGTATGGAGCTTTCTTGAGATGTGGTAATAATAGTTGCATAGCAAACTATGCTCTGAAGTGTAAAGCCCATGAGAGATGAGAATTCTTAACCTCTCTCGAATGAATGGATTTTGCAGTAGATCAGAGTTCTTAGCCTTATCTGTGGATATCTTAATATAATAATTTTTTTTTTTTTGTTGCTAGAAAATGAATTTTGTCGTGCCAATATTATTTGTTTTCTGTTTTCCCTTAGCTCTTTTCATAGAAGAGAAGAGAGCAAGGGAGAAATGAATATTCATTTTTGGGCAAGCTCAAGATCTTTCTCTTTAATCTCATTTATCACCCACCCTTTTGATGCTTGTTTATGATGACTCATTTTATCTTGCCTTTTGATGCTTGCTTACGATGATACCCGGGCAAGAAGGTAGTTTGGATATTCTTTATAAAATTTTTTACTGGGTTACAGACGCTGCTATCAAAGGACACTGATAGCAGGTCCTAGTAGTTCTTGCCATTTGAAATTCATTCCCTCTTTTTCTGACCTCTCTTGTTATTTTAGGTGAACTCTGATACCAATCTGATGGCAGACCCGCTAGATGGTCTCTTTGGTGATATGTCAACGACCCAAGACATCCCTCATGCGAATACCCCAAGCAGCACGCCAAGCAGAGTACCCAGCCGTAGCCATAGACGATCTCACCGTAGGCGTCGAATGCGCCATCAGGAGGCTTCTTTGGACTCTCAAAATGATTGAACACTGTAAGTTAGATGTCAGTTAGGAGAGTAAAATAAAGAAGAGAGTTAATGTTAAGTTGGAGCTTTCAGAGCATGGAAAACCTTTTAGGTAATGTCACCGACCAGATGAACTGCAACTCTCTCCATCATTGGTATATGTGGTCAGATTTTTATGTACCAAAATATTGAAATTCGGTTTTCCTTGTTTCCCTTCTCGGATAAATACTACAATCATATTTATGAAATCCCTATTTATCATATCAGTGCTTGTTTGTGTTAGTTTTGATAAGACGCTTAAGGACAAAAGTTGAAGCTGGATTAATGCAGTACTTTGAAAAGTGCTTCCGAGGTCATGTTACGAGAATCTTATTTTGTAGTTGAGAATGCAAAATAAAAATTGTTAGGCGAGAAGAACAGTTCTTAATATTAAACACTTGGTAAAAGCCCAACTCAAACGGCATAGAAAAAGTAAACGCAAAACAGGGATTGTCCTGACTTCTGTCACAACTCACAAGCACCTCTGTGGCCCAATGGGGAGGAAAGACAGAAGTATGATTGAGTTTGTGGGGGTAAAGGGTATTCTTTTCCTTGAGGTAAAGGGTAATCTTTTCCATGAAGCCTCATGGAACCTTCATTCCTTGTCTGTTATTAATAGACAAGTCATTTTCAAAATGTTTTGAAATTGCAATCAAAGTATAGTCAAGGTTCTAATGTGTTCTTTATTTTATTTTATTTTTATTTTTATTTTTATACTTGCTTAGTCTTCATTATAGAAAATGAAAGCCACTCTCTCATCTTTTATTCGCACCAAGTTATTTAAATCCGAACTTAAGAGCTTTATTCTTCTTCTTCTTCTTTTTTTTTATGAAAACTTTATTCTTATTTTTTATGATAATTTTATTCTTGTTATGAGTTGTGACGATTGCTACCAAAGAAATATTTGTGGTGATAGGTCAAGAATCTTTAATTTAGAAGTTCTATACAACTTAAAAACAAAATAATGAAAGCAAACTATATATTTTATAATTATTGATATTGAGATGGTTTCACTCTTTATTAGTGATTATAAAATATACTGTCTATATAAGATATACAGCAAAATAACTATCTTCTTTAAAAATTTAAACTTTTAATAGTTAAGGTATTTTTTAAGAGATAAATATTATGATTATGAACTTAAATATTGTTTACACCCTCACAAGAAGGATCAAATTGATTGATATATAACATTAAAATATAATTGGAGCTAAGAAGAAGGTTGGGAGATTAATGTAAATAACAAATAAAAATAAGGATTATAAAATGATAATTAATTTACCCAAAAAAAAGAAAATATAAAAAAAAATTTATTCAAAAATAATTTCTCTATAACCTTCTTTATTATTTAAATAATTAATTTTTTACTTATTTAAAATTTATAATATTAAATAAATCTATTTACTTAGAGGATTATAAAACTTATATAAAAAACTTTTTCCTATATCATTATTCAATATATAACGCAAAAAACAAAACAAGAAAAAATACTAGTGATTAGATTAAATAAAAAGTCTTAGGTGATAATCTTTATCTAATGAGTGATATTTTACAATTCGAAACCATCTAAAACTGTAGATAAGTAATTTCTGAAAGCACGGGAAGAAATGACAAACCGCCTTCGTCTGAAGCTACTCCTTCTATCCACCTTCGTATAAAACCAGATTTCACAAATTTTGATGAACAAATCTCTTCTTCCTTTTAAAGGCACTCTCTTATTTCGAGATTCTCTCAAGAAAATTGATTTCCTCATTTTAGTTCAAAGCTTCTCTTTTTAGCATTATCGCAGCCATTAGGGTTTCATTCGTTCTCTGCCTCAGTCAAAATCCCAAAAAAAGAAACGACTTGATACCATTCCTTTATGATTTCGACGTTTCCAAGCCACAACGTAATCAGGAGTTTGATTCCCACTCCAATTTCCTCCTCTTTTCTCTAGAAAAGCATCTTTCTTCTTGTTTTTAATCCTGACCCAATTCATTGGCTTTTCTTGTTCTTTTGTCAAGAATTCTGTTTCTGCTAACAACAACAGCGAGGAGGGAAAGGACCCAGTTAGCAAAACCATGAAAATCCATCCTTTGCCCAAGAAAAGGAACATCGCCATTCAATATGACATGAACCCAGAAACGAATAGGGCCCGGGCGCGGTCCCTTCCCACTGGTGGGTTCCCCAAGAAGCTCCGGAGGCTGCCCCATATCTTCAGCCGGGTGCTGGAGCTGCCCTTCAGGTGGGACGCGGAGGTGGAAGTGGAGGAGAGCCCGGACTGTTTCAAGTTTGTGGTAGAGACGGATAGTATCAGTGACGTGAAGGCCCACACTGTAGAAATTTATCCTGGGGTTACCAAGATTGTGGTTCGGCCGGGAAGTGATGTTGGTTTTACTTTGCTTGATAATTTGGAGCTTGATATGTGGCGCTTCCGTCTGCCGGAGTCTACAAGGCCAGAGCTTGCCAGTGCTGTCTACGAGGATGGAGAGCTGATCGTGACCGTGCCAAAGGGTGCCCTGGGAAAAGGTGATAATAACAGTTGGCTTGTTCCTGTACGATAATAACATCTTGTTTTGCTTCAATTGCTTGTTATTTTGATTTTGCCTGCAAGTTTACATTTTCTGTACTCTTTTTTTTTTTTTTGTTATTGAATCAAGCAGGAAACCTTCTTTTCCATAATGGTTTGATAGCATTTTGATCTGATGTTGTGTGTTTTTTACATGATTTTAATGTCTGATCTTTGGGATTTAACTGGGTTGATTTTAGTTGAATAGTTGTAAACATTTAGCTTCATGTTTCTATTGAGACACTTAAAAGTTTAGTATTATGGTTCATTCTGGGAGAAAAGTATCACAAAAACCAAGTCTATGACATGGGTTTCAGTAAGTAACTTTCATTGATCTAGTCCTACAGGTTCATATCCCTTTGATATACATATTTAACCTAGAAACATGATAAAGCATAATTCAGTAATGGAGAATTTGTTCCATCTTTACTCGGTGGTGAAGAATATATTCTTCTGATGTCCACGAGTGGATTTTTGTAAGGCTGTCAAATCTTCAACTTAAGAGTTTCTGCACACCGTCTGATTTTGGTGATTTAATTGTCTTGTAGCATATCAAACTCCTTCCAAGTAATGATAAATTACCTTATCTCGGGCCTTTCGGTCGTCCTTCCGTGATGAATCTATCTTACTCAAAAAGGTTTGGTAGGGTATGGGGTGCGGGTAGGAATCCTTTTCTTTCATATCTTTGTTCAATCACGTTTATCTTCTGTTCTTGTTGCTTTCTAGTAAGACATTGATTTAAAACAAGCCCGTGTCTGTTGTGTATATATTACGTTTGGAACAAAAAATTTTATTTTTGGATGGCAATTTCCCTTAGGTTTATTTTTTAGGATTTTAGTTTGTTATCTTATACCCGTCCTGTTTAGAGGTGTTCTATTTTCCTTTTTGATGTCCTAATACAAATGACACTTTTTTTCTTGGCAAGAGCTATTAAACTTAAATTTTGTTGAAAATTTTCAAATTGTGATGTAAAAGACGTGGAGTCAAAGGTTATTGTATTTCGAATCTTCTTAAACTATGTCAAGTCAGTATAATCCCATAATTTGGTACTGAGGGAGTAGTAATCTACATATCATGGGGGTTTACTTTCTGCTATACGGTTGATAATTTAACTGCTTTCTAAACCTGATAGAGACATCTTGTGTCATGCTTACTGCTTCTACCATACAGAAGGATTTTAGATATACTGAAGATGGGAGTTGACTATTTGTATTTAACTACTCTGCTTAGGATCTTGCTTACCATAACACTTTTATAACAATTATTCAAAACATGGGTGACCCAAGAAGCTGGGTATCTTCCAAATTTACCAAGATTTGCACCCCTGGTATTATCATCACTTGCAAATGTTTCTCGGGAACCCTCTTGTGAGAGGAGAAAGTGCCTATTTGGTAAAGTGTGTTTCGATGTTTATATTAGTGATTTGTGATTGAATCCCATCTTTCCGTCGGAAACAAGATAAGAGAGTTGAAGGATGGTTTGTATTTGTTAAACCTTTTAAGTCCTAGACCATCTGAATCAATATAATGGAAATGGATCCTTTGTTTTCCATACATGCAAGTCCAAATGTGTGGGGAGAAGCAATTCTTTTCTATAGGTGATCGTAAGAATGTGGTTTTAAGTCCATTTCATAATCATCCATGATAATTCCGGTACCTCAATAAGGGTGTGTTCAGTTGGAGGAATAACTACTCTCTTAATCATAAGATAGTAGTTTTGGTGGATTATATATTTTATAATTATTGATGGAAGGAGCACTACCTCAAAAATATGAAAAAGCCTTCTTCTCATGAATGGTAATAATTAATAAGATGTGTAATTTGTGTAGGGCAAAGTATATTTCACTTTCCTATTAAACATAAAAGAAGGAAAGAAAACTAAAAATAAAACTAAAGGCACATTTTATTTAAGTTTGAGTTTTGTTTTTTTTTTTTATTTTTTTTTATTTTAATAATTTAATTTCTAATTATAGTAGTGGTTTCTAAATATGATAAAAATATAATCAAAAACTAAAAATTAGAGCCTTATTCGACCAGTCAGGAATGAAGAGGGAAAAAGGCTTTATCATTTTCCCTTTATAATATAA
Organism: Rubroshorea leprosula; assembly: GCA_020521535.1. NCBI lineage: Eukaryota > Viridiplantae > Streptophyta > Magnoliopsida > Malvales > Dipterocarpaceae > Rubroshorea > Rubroshorea leprosula. The sequence goes on along the minus strand of BPVZ01000053.1, from coordinate 857,661 downwards.
AACCAAAGGAATAACAATCTTTGAAGGGGATGGTCATTGGTTATAGCTATTCTTGCTCATTTCTAGTTTGGAAGAAAACGCTAAATTTTAGTTCCCTACTTTTTGTAAGCTTTTCAGTTTTGCCTTGTTTTCAACCAGACTTGACCAAAGGGCCGTTTGGACTCGGATGAGATATGACTAATTTTTGTTCAATCCTACCATATCTCACCAACAAATTTAGCACCAGGGCTTAATTTAACAAAAACATTGTTTTGTAGTCAAAACTACAAAACATCACTCTTGAATTGGGGAAGAGTCTCTTGGTATTAGTCCTACTCTCCCATTTAATGGTCTTGATTTTGCAACCGGTATGGTTCGGACCGCCAAAAAAAACAAAGATAACCCTTAATTTAAACATTAGTCAAGGCTCTTCCCTTTTTTTGGGTACATCGGAGTAAAGAATCCGTAAATACTTTACACTGGCATAGATGCTCAATTTCATAGGAATGACTACGTAAGTAACATATCCCACCATAAATAACCGTTGAACATCATAAGGTTAGAGCCATGATAGAGGGCCCCCAGAATGAGGGGCGGTAGGATACCCTTCCACCCCTGTCCCCTCCCTGTTCAGAGGCAGGGAAATGGAGCTGTTCATGGGCATGAAACTTACTTCATCTCCGTGTCCATGAGATGAGAAGTTCCTCCTGGTCACTTGGATGAAACTTTCTCTATCAACATTTCCATGGGATGAAAAGTTTTCCATACCTCTGCCTGATCCCTGAGGGAAATGGGAGAAATTGAGCGAGTTACCAATCCTAAAGGAAAACCCTCTTAGAGGATAAAATTTAGCAAGAATTTCAGCCTCACGCTTGACTGCATTTTCCTTCCTCTGCTCCCATTCTGGCCTTTTGGAGTTGGCAACCTGAACTTCATTCACAACCTTCGGGATTGAATTTGCCACCAACCTCTGATTATAGGTCAACCCAAGCTTGTCCTCCTTCTTATTTTCCATTATTTTCATCATCCCATCTCTATGGGATTTAAGTTGAGCAATCTGTGCATCAATTTCTTGTATGCTCAGTGAATTAGCATTCATCTCCGACTCCAGTTGGGATACCTGTTCCTTTAACTCACTGTACTCTTTCCGCAGGGAAGTAACGTTGGCCTTGTTGACCTCAAGTGTTTCGAAGAATTTGTCTGCTTGCTCCATCAGTTCCTTGTTCTGTAGAAACACTTCACTGAATGATGGAATCTCTTCAACGAGCTTTAACTTCACAAGTTGTTCAGCACTAAGGTTAGGATCCCTCCGAAGTTTTGAAGCAAGACTTGTGAGTTCAGTGAGGTCTTGGGAGCAGATCAATGAAGCAAAGTCCATATCAAGAAGCAAACAAAGCCTAATTCGAGCTTCAGCCATTTCATCTTCCTGGACAGAAGAGTTGATGGATGCAGGATAGGATGCTGGACCTTCAGTTTGAGGCTGAGCAAGAATATCATCCAGAGAATCGAGGTAATTATCAAATTCCTCTGCAACCATTTCAACAACAGAGTGACAACAATTCATAATACCATTTTCAGGAGACATGTAAATATGGAGATCAAAACCCTGATCACCTTCAATAAGTGGCAGTTTTCTCACCTGTTGGCACCTCAGGCAAGACAGACAAATCAACCATGTCATGTGTGTTATTGAGGGGAGGTTCAACAGAATGCTTGAGATTTTGTCGAGTTTTTCGCTTAGATGTGGTTGACACCACACTTGCTTTCGGTTGCTCTTTCCCCTGGCTAGAGTGGGGAGTTTCCATTTTGCCTCGTTTCCTCTTTGGTTGGCTGACAGGGGGAGGAATTTCATGCTTGATTTCTTTTCTTTCTCTCAGGCTGACACGGCGAGTTCTTTCTTTCCCTCCTGTTTTAGGCTCCTCTGTTCTTACCCCTGGAGGGGGCTCTTGAGGGGCAGAGGTATCATCCACTGCAACAAAGAAAATGATCCTAGTATAGCAATCAAGAGAAAACATGGACAATAGCGCCTTGGAATTCTGGGGGAGAGGGGAAGAAAAATATAAAGTACCAATTGCCATAATAAAGAGAACTCCTCATTAGTAATCACGTGCACCACCAAACACAAACCATTGTCTTAATGAATGTTTAAAGAGTGACCGTTATCGATGAACTCCACTTCTGAATCAAAAATAATAATAATGATAATAGCGATAATAACAACAACAATAATAATAAAAAGAACTCCACTCATTTTGGGGAGTTCATTTGCAATTCTATGGTTATCATGTTTGTGATTAGAAGGAAACGAAAAAAACAAGTTCAGTTGAACTAGAAAATTTTAATTCAACTGCATTGTGTTTGGAATAAAAGAGTTTCACTTAAGTCTAAGGAATTCATTTACAATTACCATATGTGAGAGTCTTTCACAACAAAAAGCAACCATGACATCTTTACTGCTAACTCCATTTGTGTTTGAATGGCAAGAAATCAGAATTAAGCACATGTTAGAAAAATCCTAAAAGTTTAACTACATAATTTAGGGAAGGGAAAACAAATGTTAATAAATTCTTCACTCATTTCAAACATGAAAATTTACTGGAATCTAGTTGAGGCAAAGAAAAACAATGTTAATTTGGAGCTGACCTTTTGCAGGAGTTTCCAATATGGCAGGGATCTTCCAACTAAAAGAGTCAAAGAATGCTTTAATATCTGCATCTGGGAACTGTGAATGCATATATTTTTCAAGTGCTGGCTTGCTCGCAAACATTTTTGCAGAATTCTGTTGTTGGAGACTTGCTGGAAGATACAGAAATCTATCTTGGAAATATCCAGAACTATTTACCCTCTTTCCCACTCTCCAAGTCCAATTATCACCAGGATTTGGCCAATTCATTGGAGCATAAGGAAAACCTTCACCAGAAACAGAAGGTAGAACTGGTATAAGCAAATTATTCTCCTTTGTAACAGGAGTGGAATCATTATTTTCATCATGGATAACGTTCTCATTCTCCAAAAGTTCCTCCTGGTGATGAGGACTTGAATCTGGTGCACCATTCCAACTGCAATTGAGATAAAAGCAGTTAGCAAACATAATGGCATACCCAACTCACAAAATATGAAAATGTTATTTTCTTCTTTCTGTAAGGGAAATTTAGGGGAAGGGGTGGATACCACCACTAGCAATAGCATTCATACTTAAAAGGGAGTTGCTGGCCTGAGTTGAAGAAAGGACCTGAGAGTCATCAAGCTCGTAACCACAAGGGCCAGTTCACTCACAAAATATTATTTCTAAAGCAGTTTACTAGTGAAATTACAGGATACAAGTTAAAGCTACTGTATGTTTCATAATTAACTGACAACTGATCCTTGTAACAATACCGCAGACAGTCCAACCTTGGATTAACTAGGATTCCCTCCCTCATTAGTCATTACCAAGAGAAAAAAAAAAAAAAGGGACTACCAAAGTACGGTCACAAGTTTGAATGCATGGAATGATGGAACATAAGGAGAAAAAAGTGGTACTGTGAACTCAATGGGAGATGGATGACTGAGAATTGGAGCTTTGATACGGAGAATTTAATATGAAACTAGACCCTGCAAAATTCTAGTTTTTAAGTCAAAACAACCTTCCTTAGTGGCACACAAGTACAGAAGTTTGGGTTTAAATCCAAGAAATGGCTACACTAGAAAATAAATACCTGAGGAATTATCTAACCTATGTTCCTAAGGTGCATTAATTGCACCTTTTCCTTAGTAATTGATATCAAAAAAATGTAAAAGTCAGTTTCATTTTCAATAATAATAACACTTGCATAATTTTAATTAAATAGTTAATAAAATTAAAATCAACATTTATTTTTCAGAACAATTAATGAAAAAAAGTGCAATTAATGTATCATTAATTTGTGTTTTTAGAAAAACACAATACAAAAAAAATGATAATAATTACAATACCATATAATGTTATAAACTTACGACATAATATATTTTGAATATAATTAACTCTTTTCACTCAGGTTCACCTATAATATTATATATATCAATTTATTTAATAATATGTTATAATTGTTAATTTATAATTCTACATCATGTTATAACTATAGTATTACCGTCCAATGCATGCCTAAGCATCTCCTAATTTCTGCAGGGTCAGTAAATGGGTAAAACAATTACCACTCCTAGGATAGCACTACTATCAGTCAGAATTAGTGACTGAGCCTTTATTAAGACAGTCAGCATATAGATGAAAATGCTTTCCCAAAAAAAGGGGTTTGACAATGCCCTCGATTCTATCTAAAACTTCCTGCTTTTTTAGCACATTTCTATCCCATGTACTAAAATTCAATGCCAATTCTAGTAAATCAACAGCTCCCGCACGATATCGATTCCCAATGTCAAAGAGACTGAATGTTCCTCAATTTAATCTTAGCTATCAACAACATAAAATTAAATAAGAAAGCTGAAGCAAACAAGCGGAACAAACAGAAAAACCTACTCAGAGAAGAGATCTTCAGCGATACCCATGTGAGGAGGAGAGAAGACTGACATAATTAGACCAAAACCCCTTCACCTGCAAACCCCAAAATAAAAAAAAAAAATCAGAACAAGATTAGTTAAAACAAAACAATCCAGCAAATCTGAGGAACAAAAACCAGAAAAGTAAACTCAAGTTTAGTTGAGAAACATAGAGGATCGCACCTCTGGCTCAGAGAAATGGCAAAAAGTAAAAAAGAAAGGAGGATCAGAGTGGAGAGGAGTAAGAGAGCAAGAGCTAGCTAGTGCTCAATCTGGCACCAAGAAATAAGAATCTGGTTAGAAGGGAACATGACAACACTGCAGAAAATAACGGTTCTACCCATACCTTGTCCGAAGGAGTAATATCATTATAAATCCAAGAATAATAATAAATGAAGTTAAAATTTAAAATTAATAATATATATATATTTTTTTTTTACAAGCGTAATGATTAAGAAGTTAGTGAGTTAATTATTAGCAACTGATCTTCAGATTGGGTGAATATTTCACTCCTTTAAATGAGATGCACGGTCATTAAGTCTTTTTTGATAGAATTTGAAAATCCGATCACCCCACCCAAATACTTAAAACTTGAAGTCAAATCATTGGACCACGAGATCTGATTCAATTAATAATATAATTTATATTATCTGATTTAAAATTTTAAAATATAAAATTTATATTATTTAATAAATAATCTTTTTAAATATAAAATATTATAAATATTAATTAATTTATTAACATAATATAAATTAATGTTAAATTTTTATAAATAATCTTTTTAAATATAAAATATTATAAATATTAATTAATTTATTAACATAATATAAATTAATGTTAAATTTTTATATCAAACTTTCTTCCTCCTACCATTACTCGTCATGTGGGCGGGTGTAGGAGCCAATATAAATGACAGGTGTTTTGCAGTGCACGGAATTCAATGAATTAATTGTCATGTCCGAAGGGGTAAGAATGGTTATTCAAAATTTAAAGGACTGCACCGAGTGCGTGCTTGGGTGGCCACGCTTCTTTGTTGGCGGGTCATCTTCTCTTCGAGCTTTAGTCTTTGACTTCAGGCAAATGTGGGAATGAAATAAGATAAAAATTTTGAAAACATTAAATGGTGAAATCTAATGTCAGGGCACTGCGTGCCTTTTACGCATGAGTCACGTTTTTTACGTTTTTTATTGAGAAATTAATGAGGGTATTTTAATTTTTTAAGTTAAATTATTAATTCAATATTTTTTTATTTTTTCAGTGTAAATATTAATACTATTAATATAATTTTTACTTTAAGAAAACTTGTCAGGGCATTGGGTTGGGAGTTCTAATACCACTTAGAATTTGTAAAAACACCCTACGCTATTTGCTAAATATTAGACTTGACAAAATTAAATTTAATTTGAAAATTTAACCCAATTTACTTATTATATATATAAGGTTTTAAGTCTAAAATATCAATTTAAAATTTGATATTATTTGGATTAAAATTATTTAAATTTAATTAAATTAATTAAGATTGAGCGGGGTCAACTGAAAGTGATTTGATTAAAATTATTTAATTTTTTTAAATTTAAAATATTGATTAATTATATTTTTAATTTTAAGTTTTAAATATAAGATAAATTATATATTATAAAATAATTATTATTTATTAAATTATTAGTGTTAATATTAATTTAATATTTTTTTACTAAATAATTAAATAATATTAAATTTTTTATTTTTTATTTTAATTTTTTTAAAAATTTAGATCACCAATTTAATTCAAGATGTAGATAAATTATGAATTTATCTTTTTAATATAAAATTTAAAATGATCAAGGTGAAATGATCAACTCAACCTATAGGACATGTTTGCCAAGTCTACGAAATATTCCATCTCTTAAAAAAAAAAAAATTCCCAACTTCAGTCCAATAATTTTGTAAGGGTATCATTTGTATCCAAACGTTGAGATCAAGACTGAAACTACCATAAATAACACCGTTCGTTAGATCTTCCTTTTTCACACTCCAATACTATTCTAATTGTGTATTTCATATTTGAAATTTTGGAAGAAAAGAACATGGTAAATGTCATTAAAATTTTTAATAGTTTACAAGAACTTAGAAAAAAAATTTTAACTCCTAATTTACCTCTTTCTTAGGTGGCCTAAGACCTATAATGGTAATACAATAAAAATATATGTATTGCTCCCAAGAGATATTATAGTGCTCTAGTTAAGAAATTAAATCTTTATATTAAAGATCTTAGATTTAAATTATCTATAACTTGTTAATTAATGCACCAATAAAAATATATGTATAAGGAAATGCCTATTATCAGCATAAAAGCTAAGTTTTGGGCACTTCTTATTTAATTCTCCTGAACTCTTTAATTTCTAGTGTTAATCTAAGCATTCACTTGACTTTGACTTGAGTTCCTTTAGCAAGTTTGAGGGAACAAAACAAACAATAATGAGAGTATGTATGACAATGTTTTTTTTTCTTTTTTTCAGAAAACAATAATAAGAAAGCAACGAGTTAATTAATATTATTACCTCTTCGATGCTTCCATCTTCCATCTGTTTGAAAGTAAGCAACATGTTTTGGTGAAGCAAATTTTCTAAATCTTCCACTTGAAGTTGTGCTACAAAAATGAATGATCATTCATGTTAATCATCCACTATTATAGGTGGCCGGCGCAGGCGGAGGCGAACCTTTTGGATTGAGAAAGCCAATATATAAGACATTGGCGGCGAGTTGCTGTGACGTTTGGAAGGAGTCATGGCCCTCCCCATTGGTTTTAACAGCCATTTGAAGGCCATTCCATCTAGAAAGAAGCAGCTTGATTCCTTCCTTCAGAAGCGCCTTTTGACAAGCAGAGGCTGAATTATTTACGTTGTTTGTTCCGCCCATGGAGCTCCCTTTCAAAATTTTACAGGTTTTTCTCCTCTTCTCTTCTCCCTTCGAAGATTCAGAATCGTAAACTATCTGTTTACAAAGAGATTGATTCTTCTTTTTATTTGTTCTATACTTCTATTCTGCGTGTTTTAACTGTTTAGATTTAGAAAGATTCCGTTAAGAAAAAGTTTTGGCAGGCAAACCAAACAATCTCCTGCCTAATGATATTCAGGATCGGCAATATTTTTTGAAAGAAAATATGTATTTTCTAGTCTATCCAACTTAAAACCAGTGGAAATGAGACAAGTTGTATGTACTATTTGATGTTATCTGGCTTTCTTTATTTTTTTTTTTTTGTTTTTTTTTTTTTTGTTGTTTAAGAGGTTTAATAATTTAATGGTTTGAGGTAGTAGTTTTCGTTTTTTTTTTTTTTATTTTATTTTTTTAGTTTTGTATTTTTTGTTTACTTTTTTAGTTTACTCTTATGCTTTTTTGGTTTATTTGTCTATTTATTTATTATGCATTCTGTGTGTTTGTTTTATTTATTTATTTTTTATTAATTAATTTATATATAATTTTTTTTATTATATTTTTTTTAATTTATTCATTTATTTTTTTTTTTTTTTTCGTTAGGTATTTTTTTTTTCTTTATTACCTTTCCTTAGTCATACGTACTTACTGACAGAATTGCTTTCATTTATTTAATCGTAGTTCTTTCTATAGAATAAGGGTTTGAAGACTTTAAAACATATACAAATACAATCAACTCTTTTCATAATCCTGAGAGCAACTCAGCAAACCAGGCAGGATATGCCTGAAGTGAAGCTGTTTCCACTCTTCTTTCTTCTCCTCCAACGCCCCATGAATCTTCTTCATCTTCTCTTCTTTCTTCTCCTTCAACTCCTCTTCTTTTCGCCTTAGTTGCCTCGATAAGACAGGCAGACCCTCGACTGGATTTTCATACAAATACTTCAAAATATCAGGATGTTTTTTATACAGATTTTCAATGCACCTCAAGTTCATGGCAGTCAGATGTTCTCTGATATCAGTACCTTCCACCTTGTTCTCCTTAAAAAATTCCTCTATATTCTCAGCTGCAGATCTAAACCATGCCAATGTCATATCCAATTGGAATAGATCGTCTTCGATTTCATTCATCATCTTTTCTTGTGGTGTTTGGAGCCTCGGTGGTCTAGTGGCATACTCTGTTTGTTGGACACAGACCAGGGAGGAATTTAGAACTTTCCTGGGATCACTGTCTTTTGGTTCTAATGGAGTTGCAACAACCATCTCAGACTCACAATCTGCCGCAACTTCAGCCGCCTTAGGGTCATAATTCCGTAGGAATTCATAGCTAGGGGTGCAGCGTTTCTTCTTCCTGCTCTTTTCTGATTTCGATTCAACCTCAGGGATTCCCTTCCTCTTCTTCTTCGGCTTTTCCGATTTCGACAATGGATTTTTTGCAAACCCATTAAAGTAGGTTCTATGTTTCAAGAAATTTAGATATTGCTCAAAACTGTGACTCTGCTGTACCATCATGCAAAAGGGAATCCATAACTGCTTGACTTCATCGTCACAAACACCAAAATCCGGCTGGCAATCCATTTGAAAGCTTCGAAACTCCTCGATTAAATCAGGATAATCTTCAAAAAGCAAAGTCACTTCACGATCTAAGTCTTCTAAACCCCAAGTTCCTTTCCGAAGGTTGCCAAAACCCTGGAGAAAGGCTCTGTAAAGCTCATCTGTAACCGTAAACCGAATTTTTGCTATGAAAGTGAGAGCCAAGATAAGAGAAGAATCCATGAAATTTGATTGATTTTTTCTAAAGAAGAACAAGTATTTATAAATGTTTTCTTATTATAATTCAAAACAGAGTAGAACTAGTCCCTAATTCGAGGAGGAGTTGGAATTAGAGGGTTAAATTCAAATTTTAATATCAAAATTTTAACATTTCAATATTTTCTCTCCTTAAACTATTTTCAATACCGTTTTTATCACTCTAACTTTAAAAATTATATCTTTTTTTTTTATCTTTCATTATTTAAGTTCCACTTTTACTTTAATTTGTTCAACGTGACATTTTCCTAATACATATATATATATATATATATATATATATTTTATAAAGATGATAATGATACAACAATACAAATTATTAGTAGCATACATGGACAAATAAAAAAGACAAGCTAAATTCTTAAAAGTTTTCTAATGGGTTCCACCTAAAATAATTTCCTTTCAATCCTTCTTAATTAGTTGAAAAAAATCCTTTTTAATTATTTTAGTTCAAAATTACCAAACTGCACTTAACTCTTCTTCTTCTTCATAATCCTTTCCTCCCCTTTATCTCTGCGTTCTTTCTCAAGTAATGGACCTTCTCTTTTCTTCCTCCACGTACGTAAGCTTATATTTGTAACATTGTAACTACACCATTGTTGTTGAAGATTACATGGACAATGAATTTTGTTTGTATTATCAATTTTTATTGTATGAAATTTTCATATCATTAATTTGAAGGAAAATTAGGTTTTAATATCATTTAATGTGCCATGTAAATTTAAATTGAAAGAGAGGGCTTCTAAAACATTTTTTCGTTACTAGTTTGTTTTCATCAAAATTTTTATTTAAAAATGATATACTTACAATAACACATGATATTATAATTATATTTAAAGAAGTCAACTTTACAATTTTTTTTAATTTAAGAATGTTAACTTCGTCAATTTTTAAATAAAAATGTCAACTTTCAATATTTTCTATTTAAAGATGTCAAATTTCAACTTTTTCTTTTTAAGAATATCAACTTTCAATTTTTTCTATTTAAGGATACCAACTTTAAACTTTTTCTATTTAAGGATTAATTGGATAATGATGCTAATATGGCAAATGAATTCAATTTTTTCTATTTAAAGATATCAACTTTCAACTTTTTCTATTTAAAGATACCAATTTTAAACTTTTTCTATTTAAGAATTAATTGGATAATGATGCTAATGTGGCAAATGAATTTTTTAACCGAAATGTTGAAAGTTAACATCCTTAATTAAATAGAAAATATTGAAAGTTAGCATTCTTAAATACAAAATGTTGAAAATTGACATCTTTATTTAGAAATTGATAAAATTAATATCCTTAAATAGAAAAATTTGTAAAGTTTTACATTTTTTTTTGTACCTTTACTCAATTGTAATATTATAAGTTTACAATTATAATATGTTATTATATTATTAGCTTTTTATATAAAAAGTCTATATATAATATTTTATATATATATTTATTTAATAATATATCATTATTATAAACTTATAATCTTAAATGTTGTTGTAACTATAATATTATTGTTTTTTTTATCATTTTCAAAGAAAAAAGAATTGAGATTGTAGAAAATCAAAATGTTTTAACAATTAAAACACCATGAATAATAATTAAAAAAACTTTTAATATTCTTAATAATTCAATAGAAGAAGAAGAATCAATAAGATTATTTGAACAATTGTACACGTAATTTTAACATTTTAAATATCAAAATGGTATTTTTATTTTTCTAAAAGAAATTATAATTAGTTTTCAATCATGAGCAACGACGTCGTTTAAATCCCAACAAAAGCCGCCCTTTAGTTTGTATCTTATGCTGATTATCTGCCGTCTGTGATTAGAACTAAGAAATGGCATTAGCAGAGGGAGCGTGTCTCAACCACATTTCCAGAGAATCCTCAGACATAAGACGTCTGGCCAATTTCTATAAAGAGGTTTCATTTCTTCCTGGTTTCTTTTGGATTTCTTTTATCTTTTGATTTTTAGCTTTTTAGTGTGATTTTCTCTTTGTGGGTCTGTTCAGGTCTTTGGGTTCGAGGAGATTGAGAGTCCCAACTTTGGATTCGATGTCATATGGCTGAATCTTCCGGGAAGTTTCGCTATGCACCTCATCGAGAGGCTACCGGAGACGAAGTTGCCGGAGAGTCCCTACAGCGCTGCATCGCCCATTGCTGACCCTAGCCACCTCCCTAGAGGCCACCATGTCTGCTTCTCCGTCTCCAACTTCGATTCCTTCCTGCAGTCTCTCAAGGTACTCTTACTGTCTCACTCTGTTCTTATATTTGGATTTATTTTTCGTACATTGTTGACATGTGGAAGACACTGCCAGTTATTTGTTGGGGTAATCTGTAATTCTATTTTCTTGATATTTTGGCGTTATTGGGTAATTTTGGGTTTTTCTGAACTTGAGGAGATTGACTATCATCTTTCCTCGATTTGGGAATTGAGTTTGTGAGAAATAGAGATAACACCCAAAGTTTGGCCTTATATGGATGTGGAGCATGTATATGGATGGTAGAAGCCTAGAAGGGAGGGTAGTAGATAAGAGTAAAACTGTAAAGGTCTTGTTTGATCGTAGTGGGTATCAATTCCTTTTACAAATTAGTACTCTTCTAGGATCCTTATTTGACACTTCAGCTTTTCAGTGAGATGGTTATTGATACCATTTACGTATGGTTGAAGGGAAAGGAGCAGTAGATGAGAGTAAAGATCTCATTTAATAGGTGTAAATTCCTCTTTAGAGATTGGTATTATTCTTGGTCCTCACCGGACAAGTGTTGATTCAATGGTTAAAGATGCTCTAGATTCCAAATGTGTATTTTTGAGTGAGACTGAGAAGGGGGATAGATAATGCATGCTTTCTATAATGGATTCCAGACAGTGAAATGGATCCTATGCCAAAAATTTATTGGCCACGGTTAAATTATGCACACTTCCAGGAAACTCTTTTGCCAATGCCTAGTGACTGCCTTCAATATCAAAGATTGAATTTGTATGTAAATGTTTAGTTAAAAGTGTTTTCTTTTATTTTCCTCTACAAGAGGAGGCTAAAATGAAATATGGGTTGTGCAGGATAAGGGAATAGAGACTTTCCAGAGAGCCTTACCCAATGGGAAGGTCAGACAGGTTTTCTTCTTTGATCCAGATGGTGAGTTTTGTCAATAGAGTAAATTGTAATTAAAGGTTTATCAAAAAAAAATGTAGATTATACATGATTGTGTGGTTAATGCCACTTTTGAAATGAAATCCCCCCATTTCTTCCTTTCCCAAAATCCATGTCTGTCAATCACTCGCATGCAATTTTTTTTTATACAAAACTCAGCAACTTCTTAGTCTTCACTTGTTATTTGCTACTGAAGGTGTTCATTTTAGGTTGACACTAATAGCATTCAGATTGGTTTAAGAATCAACTTTGATACACAGGAAATGGATTGGAGGTTGCAAGTCGAGAAGCTCCATAGACTTGAGCAGGCTGCAGAGTCTCAGAGACATGCATGAGTAAAATGTGAGTTATGTTGGGGCTCAAAATACAATAAGTTGCAAGCAAACTTCTCCCCTGGGCAGTTGTAAGTTGAAATAACCTTCATGTAATTCTGAAAATAATGGCGTTGCCTGTGATGCCACGACATCATTTCCGGCCTCGTTGTGTACTTTTCTAGTAATATCATTAAACAAAATAAGCACTTTGTATTGAACAATTTAAACTATTTTTATATTGAAAATTGTCTTTATATTTAATAATTTTTATTGTACAATTTAGATTATAAAACATGATTTATCTAAATAAATATCATACTCTGATTTACAAAATTATGGTATATGAAGTTTAGATTGATAGGGGTAGAATCAAATTTGTGGTTACCTAGCCTTTCCAATCAAAGTTATAATATTTATTTATCCCAATGTGACAAGCTTAGCCTAATTAGCTAACCATACAAACTACAAAGTGCCACATAGGAAGTGGTAGCACCTAGATTGCTCACAAATGGAAGCTGAAGATGGTACGATACCAACTGTTGCCCACTAAAAGCCACATCAAAATGAAAGTGTTGTTCCCTCTGCAGTATACAATGTTGGTCCTCCTCCATAATAAAACCCCCACAAATGATAAAATGTCCTCAAAACACACACCTATTTCTATTTTCTCACCTCTCAACAATGGCTAACGTCTTCTGGAAAAACCTTCCCCTCTGCTGTTTCTCATCAAACCCCAAACCATTAGAATCTGAATCTTCCCAATCTCTGATTCCGCTACTCCCAAACCAAGATTCTGATAATTACACCGACCAACCACCAGCGGCGGCGGCGGCTGCGGCTGCGGCCGCTGCTGCTGTTGTCCTCAAGAACTTCAACTCCCACTACAATTTTTCCTCCACCACCTCCACCTCCACCTCCACCTCCAAGTCCCTCCTTACCCCTTCCACCGATACTGACTTACTCTCGTCCGACTCTGACACCGACAATGAACCTCCTCCAGATTTTGCCACCGTTTTCGCTTCCCAGCGTTTCTTCTTCTCCTCTCCGGGCCAGTCCAACTCCATCGTGGAGTCACCCGACACCAAACCGAGAGATTCCATCGAGATACCGCCGCTTGACGGGGGAGTTGCGGTAAAAAAGTTTTCAATGGATCCGTACAGAGATTTCCTAAGTTCAATGCAAGAAATGATTGAAGCAAGAAATGTAAGCGACATCAGGAGCCACAGTGAGTTTCTTCACGAATTGCTCTTCTGTTACCTTGTTTTAAACCCGAAGCAGAATCATAAGTTCATCATCCGCGCTTTTACTGAGGTCGTAATTAGCTTATTCTCCTCGCCGGATTCAGACAGCCTCCAGAGACCTGGAGGCTACCAGCGGTGATGCTATCTATATATTCTACATCATTTTTGCTTCTGTAAAGGTTTTATGAAAAGTACCAAAGGTTGTTTTGGATGTTTCTTGAAATTACTACGTAGTTGGATAAATCATATATAGAGCAAGAAAAATTATGTGCTTGATGCCGTAATTACGAGGGGAGGAGGAGTTGTGTGATGCTCTCTTCTTTATTTCCTTTGTTGGTTTTGGAATAAGCTTTTCTCAGTTAATTTTTATGTATTTTAAAATTAATTTTTATTATGCTATTAGAGAGGTCCACTCCTATATTAATTTTTGGGTGCCCTAACTTTAAAACTTAAACTTTAAATCTAACATAGAAAATAATAGTATACTTAATTATCAGGACACTTCTTCTAAATCTCATCACTCGTCTTGAAGACACTGCAGAGTCATACATGTAATGTCTTGATAAATTCATTCTGATGATGCATGTTTGGAATGATTGAGAGAATGAATATGGCTCACCAACACCTGCAAACGAAAATTCAGTATGACTTTCAAATGGTGGAATTTAATTATATATTCCAGATTTAGTTAAGACAGTAGTGTTTTATATATCATCTCAAAAGCATTGAGACTAGGGCATTTGAAAACTATGGAACTGAATAGATCGCTTTGCTACAATTGAGGATGGATTGCTTGATTTAAATCTATAATTGAAGGGGAAGACAAACTAAGGGGATCCAATAAGAGATACCAACAACTGCAACAAAAGAAAGGAATTCTTTGGTTCCTCTTCAGAATATAAAACAATTGATTTTTTTACACTTATTTTTAAGTAATATTTTTTATAATATAGAAATAATAAATAAAAATTTTTATATTAAAAAATTATTAAATGAGAATTACATAAAAAATCTCTATTATTCATATTTTTAATAAAAAATTATTTAAAATCGTATTAAAAAACTAACAACTTATGTAATTTAATAATTATCTCCTTTTGTTGAAAAGAAAATATATTGAGTTTGAGTGAGGTGAAATATGTGGGTAAGGTGAAATAAGGGATATGAGATGATTGTCTCTTATCGTACAACTAAAATAAAAAAAAAAAACACATAAAAAAAGTCAAACAAAATTAAATTTTAAAACGAGGGAGTATTGTTAATCTTTCTTTTCATTAAAATTAATATATTGGTTGTCCCTACCCTAATTAAGTTGGTTGGTTTAGGTAAGGTGAATGCCAGACCATTTGTCAATACTTGTTTTCACATTAGGAGCCGTGGGCTGATAAAAGTGCATTAAAAATTTTGGCTGAAGTTAAGGTCAAAGTTTTTGTAAGGGCAGTTATAAAATTTTCTTCTTCTTCTTCAAAATTCACCTTTTTTAAAAATAAAAATACTTGTTTCCATTTTTCAATTAATATCATATTTAAGACATTAAGCAAAAAAAATAAAAAATAAAAAAGAACATGTAGAGTAATTAATTAAACTATTAAAAAAATAATTTTTTACTCAAATGATTAAGGATTAAGCCCTTATTTTTTCTTTTTATTTTTCTTTTCTCTAGAGTATTTACCAATTAATTTTTTTTAATATGTTACAGGTTTAGGATAAAGGGATACGAAATCTAACTTTTGAAATGGAATGTATCTACAATATAACTAGTTATTAGGTTAAGAAGACCTGTTGGGTATTTACCAATTTTTTTTTTTTAACTGGTATTTACCAATTAATTTGTTCCCTAGAACAAAGGGTAAATTGATTACACCATGTTAACCAGTTTGGCACTGGTCATATCAACTACCTAATCGACATGAGAGACTTGAGAAGGTAAAATAGACGAGAGACAACGACATGACAGGTAAGCACAAGGCTAGAAACGATGGACATATGAAACTATCTTATCCTAATTCTTAATCTTGTCTACATTGCCCGTAAAATGACAACTCATTGTATTGGTCGAAGAGCTGGAGATTTCTATATATGCATCCTTGGAGCCATACCCACCCCAAAGAAAATGGCTACTTCATATAATACTAATAAGCACCTAATGCTATATTGCTATGTACCGAAAAAAAAAATAAGCACCTAATGCTTTGTTTTGTCTGCAAATTGCATGCCTTTATATTAGGGTCTATGTAAACAGCTAATGACAACTAAACAAATCTTTATTAAATTACTCATTTATTAAGGTTAAAATCCTGATTTGATTCTTGTATTTTCATGAAAAATTCTGTTTTGGTCCTTATACTTAAAATTTTTTTTTTTTGATCCTTAAAGTTACTTTTTCTTACTCCTTTTTAATCTCTTAGTCTCTTAGTCAAGTATTACTTTCCGTTAAATAATTCATTTTTAAATTTTCTAACAAAATGTGGAAATAAGGACGAAAATAAAGTGATCCAATGTAGATAAATGAAATTCCATGTCACCCCTCCATTATTAAATTTAAATAAAAAACAAATATAACATGATAAATTTACATCAATGCCCTCAAAATCATCTTCAACCTTCTAATTGCCTTTCTCTTTTCCTCCTAACAAGATCACCATCTCTCTCATTGCTTCACCACCATATCTTCCCTCAACACCTCAGCAAATCCTAACCCAGAATTCATCTTTAAGGTCTCTAAGTCAAGGACCAACAGAGAAGGGTGAACAATGGTTGATCTTAAGTGAGTTAAATGGAGGATCCCTCACCAACTTTTTCATCCATTCTCTTCTCAAATTGCCGTGAGCTTGTTGCTCCCTATTTCTTATTTTTATCTTATGAGTCTCTTTTTTTTTAATCCATGACTTTCATAACTGATAAAGAATTAGTTTAACATACTAAAAGTCTAATAAAAACTCAAAGGCAAAAAAGAGCGGTGGAAATGTATCCATATGACTAACGATATGTGAACCAATCAAACAATAACATATAGTCAAAAATAAGGATTATAAATACTCATTTTCTATCTCCAAATAATTTTACTATGCTTCTCTCTATAATATTTAGTTTTCAATAACTTCTCTCTATAATAATTAAATATTATTAACTTGAACCTCAAAATGATTTTCCCAATAACACTTCTTCAAAATTTTAAAGTACCAAAACAGTTCAAGAATTCAATCGTGCTAAAGCCCATGAAGCTGCCTAAACAATAGCCATCTCTCTTGTGCTTCAGTTATGAGTTTCTTTTATGGGTGGGTTAAAGCACGATGGTGAGATGGTCCTGGATGATGGGGAGGTAATGGAAATAGTTGACCGGGTTATTGATTGGATGGTTAGTAGACTAATTGGAGATGAGGGTGTGATGCGAAAGGCCTAGTGTAAACCAAATCTAGGTGACAATTGGGTTTTTGCTTCGATTTAGAGTGGAGTTGGCCTAGGCTCAACCGAAATTTTGGGATCCTAGATCGGGAGGCACACCTAAATTCTGTTTCAATTTATAGATATATATATATATATATATATAT
>BPVZ01000053.1:780433-814751 GCA_020521535.1 Rubroshorea leprosula | reverse complement strand
ATATTATAATTATAATATTATTATTTTTTTACCCTCCCCTGTTATTCCAAATCATTCCCGCTCCAAATATTAGCTAAATTTATTTTTTATTTTTCGCTTTTTTAAGTTTAAACCGAAACTAAATTAACAGCTATTTTAGAAAAGTAACCACAAAAATTCTGATAATTTCAATTTAGTTAGTCATAGTTACTAAAAATTAGTAACAAAAAAATTTAGACTTTGTTTATTATAGTTGTAATTTTGAGTTTTTTATTTTTATTTTTAAAAATTTAAAAACCTTACATTAAATTAAATAGTTCAATAAATTAATTAAGTATGGAGTTTTGAATATTTATTTTAAAATTTTATATTTAATAAATTAGTAATTATAATTTTTAACTTTAATTTTTATTATTAATTTTAATTATTTAAATTTTAAAAATCAAAATAAAAAAACTCAAAATTATAATTATACTAAACGAAACTTTAGCTAATTAATGATTCAGTTTCGAAGCCAATGAAAACCAAATGGTGCCCATCCCAGCCCTTCTAAAGCGTGACATGTCTGGAAATGAATAGCCGTACAAGACTTTTCATCTGTTTTCTGTTCGTTATGGTTTCCACAATTGCACAGACAAGAAGATATGAAGGTGGGTACGCACACTGAACAAACACAATCAGCACCATTCAATGAGAAAGACAATGACTGGTGGAATTTAAAGGTCACTGAGTGTCGTTTAAGGATGGCTTCTGCCTTCGACTTGGAAGTTTCCTTGAGAACCAAGCGTTCATTAAAGGAATCGAGAATTTGAACTTGAAATCTTTTAAGTCATCGAGTATCTAATTATCATATAAATTTTATAATTAGAGTCACATATAAATTAATATGTATTTATCATGATTTTATATAAAAGCATAGTGAGAAAAACATTGTACTATAGCATTGTTAGAAACTTTACAATAGGTAATTGGGTGTGTCACAACGGTAGCCTTTGACACATGCTTTTAGAATTCTTGCATTAAACTTGTGATAGTGATGAACAAAAACTTATAGAATAAAAATTAATGACATGTTGGTTCGAGTGAAAAGAGTTTAATTTTTTTAAAAAAATTCTCAAATTCAAATCTTGTCAATGAAAAAACAAGTACTATAAGAGTTTTCTCCTAATAGATTTGAGTGTGATTTGATTTTGAATTAGGTAAGATTTAATATGATTATTGGATATTGAGAAGTTAGTACAAAAAAAAAAAAAACTTATAAATTAAGTTTTTATTTAGGATGCTAGTGATGATATGACATGCAATTACATGTACTGAAAATTTTGTCTGCATATGATTGGTGTGGGAATTAATTGTTATTGTAAACTAATTATTGTTAATTCTAACATCTAAATTCCATTGGCTAGCAGTGATTTCTCAACACATCGTTGAACTTTCTTCTTAAACTCATCTCTATGCTTCCTCCATTGTATAGCAGCATCAAGATTGGCAGGAGAATCAACATTAGGACTGCATAGCAATGATATTATACTCAAAGCTATAGTCTCAACCGAGTGAACCGGGCTCCATCGCTCAGTGGCAAGTTCATAACCACTGGGATCGTCCCCAGGAGGATGGAGAATCGATATGCAAACCGTTCCATCGGGATAAATATTTGGATGCCATATCTCTGAGGTGAACTTGAGAGTGGGAGGACTGAACGGGTAGTCGAATGGAAAGCTCATGGTGGCGTTGAAGATACCTCCGTCGTAGAGGGTGTCGAGAGGTCCCATAATAGTGACGGTCCATTCAAAGATATTGTTTTCTTGGGTCAATCCAGCAGAGAAACCTTCCACCGGGGTTTCGTTGAGATATTTGAGTTGCTTCTGTAGGAGCAAACTAGCATGAGAGGAAGCCATTGAGAAAACCAACACTAGAAACTTGTTTTATGGGTTAAGACTAATGTAATGGCCTTAGCAGCTCCTGCAATTTATACAAGAAAAGTACAAATCCTACCCTATCTTGGAAACCTTAGCCAAGTCGAACTTGTCCTATTCCTATAAACTCAAATTTTATTTCTTACCCTTTATGGATTTCGATTTTCAATTTATTTTTCCTAGTAGATATTGCATCCAGTTGAGAGAAGACAATGAGTATTCCAGAATAATAATGCAAAAGCGAAGTTGACATTTTCTGGCTCTACTTCAATGCATTGGTGTTCTTATGAAAGTGGATGAAAAGCGCAGGCAACGTCAACCTGGAGGTCCTCAGTGTTTGCTTAATGATGATACGGTCACTGGAGTGTCCTGCATGACCAGCGTAAGATATATAATCCATCCTCCGCATTATGCTTTTCACGTATTAAGATCGAGAAAGAACTCCTTTTGAGCTGCATGAAATACATATGTTTTAGAATGTTAAATTGGAACAGAGATTATACATGTCACATGATGGTTGAAGGTTTTAATGGAAATATATGTATGGAAACTATATAAAGGCACGCATTAAATCGTTCCCGATTGAGAGACGTCTAACCTTGGTATAGAACCACGGCGACGTGGATCATACTCTGTTGCTTGTCGGAGAGCCCTAGCAAAAGCCTTAAAGGTTGCCTCAATAATATGATGAGAATTTTTTCCTGCAAGCTGTGTTCAACCATGTTTAAATGTCATGACAAAAACTTGGAAGCAGAGAATTAGAGACAAAACTGCCTCCTCATGCAATAAAAGAGGCTAGAGAATCAGGATTCAGGAACGATGCAAAAAAGAAAGAGAAATCATTCATTTTTCCTCAAGGGAAAATGGAGACACGACTCCAAAACACTATATGGGAAACTGAATACTATGAGTTGAATATCAATTCTGCCTAAAAGTATAATACAATGTTTAAATAGATCAAACACAAGAAGCTCTCAGTAATCCTACCTGTCGTATGTGAAGTGTCATGCCAGAAGTATTCACCAAAGACTGGAAAAAGTGCTCCACCAACTATGAAGAGCAGGGTTTCAACAATTAATCAGTGAATTTAAGCAAACAAGTGAAGAACAAACTTCCAAAAAGAGCAGAAAGATATGAAGCAAGAGCTTAGGAAAATTTTAAGCTATTGAATCTCTGTGCACAAGTTTCCAACAAGAAAACTGACACAGTTTCACTTAAAGAAAGAAAATTAAGTAGATTACCTGGGTGTCATAAGTCCCAACTCTCTGAGTAGGAATGTCTAAATCAAAACTTAGATGTGGTCGGCCAGATAAATCCTGGAATAATAACCAGATAACATTATTTCAAACTTGCAAGGGAATGTCAATGGAAAATTATTCTGAGGAACTAATTTCAGTTAATTGCAACCAAATGACTAACGCAGCATATGTATATCAGATCATTTCTAGAATAGCTTGTTTCCAGCTTTTTGAAAGGTAACTGCAGGATTTTAAAACCAGATTGCTGTTACAGAACCAAGCGTTGGTGATTTTCTTTTTCCATATTCTTATAAGTCATTTCCCACAATAATACCTGTAGAGGAAGGTAGCTACACCACACAATTCTCAAAGCGCCTAAATCATTCAATTGTGTATTTTCAAGAAAATAAGTAAGAAGAATCAATGTAAAAGAACTTCGTCGAAAGTTACTTGCATGGAA
The DNA here is from genome assembly GCA_020521535.1 of Rubroshorea leprosula. Lineage (NCBI taxonomy): Eukaryota > Viridiplantae > Streptophyta > Magnoliopsida > Malvales > Dipterocarpaceae > Rubroshorea > Rubroshorea leprosula. The sequence continues at coordinate 811,158 of BPVZ01000053.1, read as the reverse complement.
AACTTTTAGCTTCATTTAGTACATGTGTATATGCATGTAATTATGCATAAGAAATAAGCATATGCGATCATACCAATGAAACATGTATCCATGCTTCATCAAGAGGAGCTGAGAAGTCACCAAAACGGTTAATTCCCTTTCTGTCACCAAGAGCCCACAGAAGTGCCTGTAGACCAAGTAACATTACCCTATAAAACTTGCCATACAAACCCAAAAAATAAACCAGTAGGGCAGTAAATAGGCACCAAGGCATCCTTTGGAAGCTAAACTGATCTCCTGTTACTGCATTACATTTACAAATAGTAGCTACCCTTTACAAGAGCATTAAAATTAACAGTGCCAAATTATCCTTGTATACATTAAAATTAACAGTATCAAATTATCAAAGGTTTGACCTCAGTAATATAATCGTAGACAAATGAGTCAACTTTTAATCCACACAGGTAAAATGTAATATCTAAATCCATATAGTACTATAGAATTTGAATTACAGCAATTTAAACTTACAATTCTACCAAAAAATAAAATAAAATAAAAGAGAATTCAGATTATTACAGTTCCAATGGCAAGGGCAACATCTTCATTAGTATGATGATCATCGATGTGAATGTCACCGGTGGCCCTCACATGCACATCAAACAACCCGTGTGATGCAAGTTGCTGAAAAAAAAAATTAAGACAATTAAGAATATATGTACATTAGCCCCAAATATAACAAAGTAACAATTATATATATATAAATTTTGGGTTGCACAATGGGAGGCAACCCTCCCCCATCCCTTAATGCACCCCACTCACATGCTATATGACTGGAACTGAGGACTCTTAGTTCTGGAGATTATCAATAAGCTACTTAGGTCATTAGCTAAATTAACAATTTTAAACAAACAAATGATCATAAATTTTATCCAGTTGCACCTTGGAACTACTTTTATTCCATCTAAACATCAAATTTGAAACTGAAAAACTCTTGAAACAAAAAATTACTGCTGATTTAAATTTAGAAAAGAAAGAAGTAGGGAAGACGACGCACATCCAACATATGATCAAGAAAGGGAATGCCCGTATTGGAATCAGCAATCCCACTACCATCCAAGTTAATCTTCACAAACACATTTGTCTCTTTAGTCATTCTCTTCACCTCTCCAATTCGGCCTGCCAAGAAAGAGAACAAATTTCAGAGAAAGAAGAAAAGGGGCAATAGAAACTTGAGAAATTGATCTTTTTTCCATATGGCTTACCAAGTTCGATTGATGGGGAAGTGATGGGAGGGGAGGCATTGTTTTGAGGGTGAGAGGAACAAGACAGTGAGGTTTGAGAGTGGTGAGGGTCCATCCGATTGAGAGATGAGAAAGATCGTCGGAGAAGAGGGACTGAGAAAATCGCCGGAGGAATTGTAGCCCTCCGTTGCAGTAGGAGCGGAGGTGTGGTTGGGCAGCCCGGGAGACGAGAAGGAACTGAAAGCATATCGCTGTGTCCACTGCAGAGTCAATGGTGAACATGGAGTAGAATGAATAAACTGAAAAATAACCTCATAATAAAAATTTTAGTTAATAGAATTTCGAATTAACCCTTAAAAATGGTCAAAATTTCAATTTCTATCTAACCTTTGGCATCAAATTTAAAAATTAGATAACTAAATATAATATATTTTCTTTCAAAAGATTAAAATTTTGATAAATTGATTTGATTTTCATGTATTTTTAATTAAAATATGTAGTTTGAATATTAAAAATTTTAAATTATTATTGATTAAAGATCATAAAAAAAGTATCACTAAGGGCATTGTACTAATTTTATTATTTAAATTGCAATTTTAGTACAACTTAAAAAACATTTTTTTTTTAGATTAATTGAATCAAAAAGTTATGTGTAAAACTTTTCTCTCTCTCTTTTTTTTTTTTTAAAGGTGATAATTGGTTAGTGAAAGAGGTGATAATTGTACAACATTTGTTTTTAAACTTATAATAAAATTTACATATATTTTAGGTTGAGAATAAAAACCAAAAAGTCATCCTAACTGCCTAAGGTATCATGAAAATAAGGGGAAGAGAGTTTGAAGAAGAAAAGAAAAAGTTATAATTATGTCCAAGTTATTCAAGCTATTGTTAATGTAAAATAAATATTGGCAGGTAGTAGTCGGGGTGGATTTGAGGAGATTAATCCCCTTAGGTACCCCCCAATAAAAATGAAAAGGAAAATGGTGATGGTATTCCAGTGTTTTTTCCGTTTTCCCATGGTGAACAATTATAAACCCCAACACATTCTTTTTCCCACAGATGTCGAGTGAACACACAGATGCAAAGATCCTTAGCTTGCTGCCGGATGCCACTAACAAATTGCAGGTACAACCGCACAAGAGTGCTTATAATTACAAGAAATTGCTACTCAAAACTCAATCTGCCAACGCCTCTGCCATTTGACAAACCGACAACAGACAATTGGCAAATTGCCACCCTTAAAAATGAAATAATACAAGAAATGGTGAGAAAAACCGATCTTTTAAACTCAACGAGTTCAAATATATACAACTGGGAGCAGCAAGATAACATTGACTGACATACTTGTCAAGTTTAAACATACCCACATTCAAAATCTTTAAGGTCTTCCAGCTTTAGCAATGCATGGCACAACTTGCACAGGGGAAAATTTTGAGCTGTCTCAGAGAGATTCCGAGGCGCTAATGCTTCTTGAGTCAGTGCATTGAACATTAGCATCTGGCAGCATGTCAATCAGGTTCTGACGGTCCAGCCATTCATGTGCTGATGCAAGCGGTGTGAAAAACACTCTGCCTAAACGCAGAGGATATATCATAGCAGACTAGATCATTTTTCTTTATATGAACATCAGTTCCCTAAATACCACCAGATCAAAATATAAGGCTTTCTTCAAAACTTGGCGCTTCAGTAGCTGATGATTCTGAAGCTGCAGATTATTCATGTCCTTCCTGCTGGTTAAGTTGATTATTTGAGTTGGAGTGAACATGAATAGCAGAACTCACATCAAGACCATTGGAGATAGAAACAGAGACATCTGGAATTTCATTGTCCTCCTCACTCTTGTTTTCTGTTACTATTTCCTTCAAAGAATGATCCTCTTCATAAGAGTGACTAAAATGGCAAACAGGAGGGTCCGATACCAATTTATTTTTGGCCTCAACTTCATCATTACTTACACCAGAAAGAAAAGAAGATTTCCTGTCAGAAGTGGATCCATCTATTTTGTCTCCAGACTCTGCATCAGCATGCATGGTTCCCTCAACTGAGACTGGAATTTCAATTTCATTAAAAGCATCTGCGTTGTCATAAACTGCACAAGCATCATTCACTTCACTTTCTCCCCTAGACCGAGCATGAACTGCATGATCATTTTTCATATCACTTTCTTTATAAGACTCAGAATGCATAGTTCCCTGAACTGAGGCTGGACTTTCAATTTCATTCAAAGCAGGTATATCTTCATCAACTGGATGATCATCATTCACAACACTATCTTTGCAAGACTGAGCATGCATTGTTCCCTCAATTGAGACTGAAATTTCATTTTTACCGGCAGCAGCTAAATCTTCATGAACTGCAATAGCATCATTCATGTCACATTCTTTACAAGGCAGAGCATGATCTTTTTCAGAATAAATACTGGTTTGCTCTTTAAATGCAACTTTGCTTTTGAATTCATCAGAAGCAGCAGCAACTTTGATACCTACTGCAATGTTAACATCCATATCACCCTCTTTAGAGAAGAGGGCATTACCTTCAACAGGAGATTCAAATATGGGTTTATCATCCATATGATCCTCCATACCAGACTGATCATCATCTTCAGCAGAAGAATCCTGCACAGGTTTATCATCCATCTGTAATGTGCTATGCCTTGTATCAAGGATAGAATGACAATTGTGGTCTGGAGAAGATTCATCCTTCTTAGGGGCATTTAGAAATTGGGAATCCAAATCTGCGGCAACAACTTCAATGCTTCTCATACTGCCTTGATGCAGACCACCATCAATATGTTGAGGAGGATCATGCCCATCCAAGGAATCATTTTCAGATTTATTTGCCACCTTGGGTGTGATGTCACACTTGATTTCTATTGATCTTGCACCTATATGGGAATTTCTCAGAAGTTAAATCACAGTTGACATGTATTAGATTTAAACAAGACTATAAACAGCATCAACCATAACCTGTTCTCAGAGATGCAGTCCCTTCAGTTTTTTCTTGCTCCAGCAGTAGCTTCTGCAACATATCTATACCAGGGAAAACCAACATATTCATGGACCTCATTTCTTGCTTTAATGATTCCTCCGCAGGAGTGAAACCAAAAACAGCAGTCCATGTATGGGTAAGTTCAGCAATTGCAGGGATAACCAGTTTCTCAACCTTGAGAGACAAGAGAGCCTTACCAGAGGAATAGGACAAACTAAAATAAGTAACATATTTACGAAGGTAAAGACAATGGAAACAGTAAAAACATATAAAGAGCTTATTTTATTTTTTTAGGCATAAAAGGGGGCAGATAGGACATAATATTCATAGCTTACTGATTCAATAGCACAGAAAAGCCGACGGCACATCCCTTGACGCCTATAAATATGGCGAGTCCCAATAAATGGCATCTCAGCTAACCGAGTTCCATGGAACCTAACAAGAAAAAAGGGAGCAAGGAAAGTTAGTACAAAAGAACCTTCTCAATACTGGAACCCAAACTAGGGAGAGGACTATGTAACACATAAGTCCTAGATCCATGCGTATACATGCCCATACACACAAGTTTCACACTTAATAAAAGCCACTCTCTCACAGAAGAATTAAGAAGCACAGTGTAATACATTCAATCAGTTATACAACTGCACAAACTACAACAATAATCACTGATTTAGGATGAAACAGGTTAGCCAAAAAAATAGATGCAACAAGGTTGGACAAAAAGGATAAAACAGAAAAAAAAAAAAAAAACTGAAATAAAAGAAAACAAATACCAATTACCAGCTTCAATGACATAGAATGAGAAGCACAATTCCTATAAAGCAATTCCTCTTTTATACATTTGCAAATATATAAATAGTTTTACAATGCCACATTCCTTCCTTGGAAAAATATAACGTGTAACATTCCAATTCTATAGATTATAGCAAATGCTCTTAGTTTCCAATTTTTAAAGAACAAGCCAATGGCTACTACAATCTGCCCGGATGATGCCCCATTAGGGGTCCAAATCTCCTGGAATTTTAGATACTTGTGAGAGAGCCAAATGTATAGTTATGTACAAATGGCAAGATTTAACAATATACCTGATAGATGCTGCGGAAATTATTTCATCACCTCTCTCCAGAATAGCAGTATAGAAGCCCTGATAGTTCAACCGATTGAAGTTTGATCTTCAAAAGATAGGAGCAATCAGTTACAATAGATGCCGGCCAAAATAACCATGTAGACTTCTGTTTATGACAATCATTGTTAACTGTGACCCACAAAAGCAGAATAACATAGCCGGTACCTCAAGATTTAGATAAACATGCAGCAAGGTGGGATGCAAAAGGAGATGTAACATGAAAGAGACAAAGAAGAAAGTGCAGAGCAATTTCAACTATCAAACTTAAAAGAATAAAAATGGTTATGAATAAATATGATATATTTTCATATAACAAAACCAAGAGGAAAATAAACAGGTAAAATTAACAAATTAAGACTCCAGGAGAATAAACCTAAACTTGATTAAATTACTTCAATGTGCTCCAGGTGCAAAAATTTCTAAAACAAAACCAAGAAAATTTAAATTTTTTTCAATGTGTCACCCTTCTATTCATCAATACTCGCAAGATCATTCTAGCTTCCACACTAGTATGTTCCACAGAATCTAAAAACATAGGAAGAAAATCCAAAGAAGGAGAAATAAGAACCATAGGCATGGAGCTTAAAAGAAGATTTATGGGAACAACAGGTAACAGCATCAATTTCCACTGTCAGAATAAGACTTATGACTCAAATAATCTTCTCAAGAACAAGAATACATAATCAAATCTGTTCTGCCCATCAACCATTATTTTGCAGAACAACCAACTAAACAATAATTATTACATGCTTCAAATAAGCATTCATGGCACTCACCCAGTATTATAAAGGATGTTACGAATTAAGTTGACCCCGCTCCTCCTGTCAATGGCGGGCAAAAAGCATTCATCCATAACAGTCAATGCAACAGCTAGTTTAGAATTGCATTCCACCTGCTGAGGAAGTACTTGGAGACTTGTGTCTGAATCTACATTTGTTCTACGAATAAGAGACCATGAAAATCCAGCTTCCAGTTCATGTTTGACTCCAAGGAACTTCTGCAAATGCTCAAAGAGCTGCAGGGAAAAAAACATATTTCAATTTTTAGCCTTCAACCCTTCATAACATGAAACAAAATCAATTTTAACAAGGAAAGAGGATGACAATTTTAAATATAAAAATACATGATTCCAAAAGGATGGTCTCAATGGACTTGGAACCACCCTCACACTTCCCCTCCCTTAGGTCCACTACATATATGAATTTAAAAAAGAAAAAAAGGAACCTTAAATTTGAGAGAGATGAAGGTAGTTAGGAACAGATGTCAAATACAAATTCTAGATCAGATGTGATAACATAAAACCTTCAACATAGACATTACAGGGATAGAGTCTATTTTAACAATTTTCTCTATAGCTAAATATCATTGCCATGTCAAACACACTGGCTGCATTGGTATTCTAAAATATAGCACCTTCTGCAATGGTATATGAGAATAGAAGAAGTGAATGTCCTTCTCATACACCTTTCCATAATTTCTTGATTTAGACCTTGTTGTGAACAATAGATTCAGCACAAAAAAACCATAAAACTGGAAAAGACTAATACCTCTCTGCAATTGTTCCCACAAAAAGAAAGAACCAAACTATTGGAATCAACAGGAAGAGCATTAGTCTCCTTTGTGCATGATTTGTGATCTACAGAAGTAGAAAGTTAAATCTTAATCAGAATTTCATTAGTTCCTAAGAATCAATAGAAGTATAAATTAAGAATAAAAAAAGAGAGATATGTGTACATTTCTTCTCACACATGCTACAAGTTGGTAGCTTATGATCAGTAGCATCATCTGCTTCAGCAACATTCCTGCCTAAACCACAAAATTTGCAAGTACAATTTGGGCAGTGCCAGTCACCTGGTGGAAGAAACTGCAAGGAAAGATCGTTATGATGACCAAATTACCTGGGTGTAAATTATTGAGTTAAGCTTACTTTTTTAACACCAAACAGCAGACAGAATAAGCATTAAATACAGAGAAAATCATCAACAAACTTCAATCTGGAGAAATAATGTTACAAGCACAGTGACCAAAGACATCCACATCGTATTGTGACCATAAACAATTACTTAAGGAAACTAGTTTACCGCACTGACTGCTTTTTCTAATCTGCATATCTCAAAATGTACCAGGTACATTTCAGGAATTAACTTTTAGCTGAATCCAAAGTACATTTTAGCATTATCAAGGTGCATGCGTAAGTGCTAAAGTGTGGTATAATCCGGTAAGAGTGCCCAGCAAGCCTTCAAGAGAGGCACCTTCACTGAAGCAATGCCCTCAGTTTCTTCAATTTTTTGTCTTTTAGAGTTATATATACTTTCAATTAGCGAAAAGGACATGCACAATAACCAATCTAGAAACAATAATGAAAATATAGCAATATTTAGTGATGCCATCAAAGTCACTGAATATGTAAGAACTATTTGTAAACTCTAACCTAAGTTTAACTGTCTTTGAGTTATGGCCTCACCAATGAATATAACTATGAGAGTAGGAAAACTTTACAACCAACCAACATAGTCCTTTTAACACCTGTATCAAAATTCCAAAGCCCTGCCCTGTTCTAAAGAAAGAAGAGTAAGATGGGAGAGACCCAAGACCCAAGGGGATGTAGATTAAAATTGACGCTGTAGATCCCAGAAGGAAAGCAAAAGCCAAACAAAAGAGATTCAACGCATAAATAATTGCATAACACAAACATACCTTTATATTCAGGCAACTTTGATGAAATGTTGACGGGCAGCCATCACAGCATATCAAATCCCCACCATCTCCACAGATGCCACAAGTATCATCATTGGGATCCTCACCATTGTTATCTACAGAATGGAAATCAATTCGCTCAGAACCCTCTTGTCCATCCCATGCCTCTATTTGGCACTGCAGAAGAGAAATCCCAGAATCCAAATATATGTTTTGAAATGGCTGACGCAATTTGCTTCCAGCATGAATCTCAAACTTTGACACGGTGAGGATTTTACTACAGCAACCACAATGAATACCATCCCTAGTAATCCAGCCCTGCAACATCACTCTTGTACACCGGCGGTTCATATACTTCACCTTTTGGCTTGATTCCACAGTTCCAGAATCAATCAACCAGGAAAGCAATGTCCTTTTTCCAGAATATGGAACAAACCCATCATTGTCTGCATTTAGCTCCTGGTTGGAACTACGAACTAACAAAGTACACCTTCCTATTTTTCTACTTTTTCTTCCCTGAACAATATGAGAATCAGACAAGGAGCATGGTCCTTTGGTGCCGTCATGAAGAGGGAGAGTTGAATTCTGACTTTTCGAGCTTGCACTGAAGGCACCATTTTCATTTGTTCTACTCTTAAATGGTTTACCATGCTTCAGGAAGGAGCATAGTTTCTCCTCTTGGCTCAGGCTTTCTGCACTGTCCTCTTCATTTCTTGCAGTTGAAGATCTTCTAGAAGCAGGTTGTTTGGAATTTTCACCGCCAGTGCCATCCCCTTGCTTCCGTTTCATCTCTTTTTCCATTTTCTTTCTTGTTTTCCTTGTTAGCTGTCCGATTTCCTCATCAGGTAATGGGGTAAACAAAGAAGCGTCCCCATGTTTGCCTTCATCTTCCTCATCATTTAACTGCTTTAGAAGAGCATCATAAGCCTTTATGATAGACCAATAAGCTGTTCCTGCAGGGTTAACATACACTGCATCTTGGTAGTCCCTATTCCTTCTAGGTCTATAATCAATTGTCCAGCCGGCATCCAGAAGCATCCCTCTTATTCGTTCCCGTAACTTCTGCTTTTCTGTGCCACAACCACGCCTAACCCTCCCTTCTTTAATTCTAGGCTGCAGAAGCTGTTCACCCAGCTCCTTTTCCTCTTTGCAATTGACCCTCTTCGTAGAATTAGAAGCTTCCATAATGTTTGGTGTGAGCTTCAAAGACGCATCACTGTCTTCTTCTGATTCTGACTCTGAGTCAGAGTCCTTATTCTTCTTAGTTGATGGTGATTTTAGGCTTTTCATCTGCTTTTTCATGGTCCTTAAACCAGGCTTTTCAAAAACTTCTTTCTCTGACCAAAAAGGAGGACAGACCGGCAGGTTCCTCCCAATCTTTGAAGCACTTAAGGGCTCCTCAGCTTCCAAGTGACCAAAACTTTTAACAGGCCCACCCACCTTTTTCTTATTTACCATCACCTTGAGAACACCATTTTTGCCCTGAACCCTAATGGGTTCATCTGAATCAGACACTAACCTCTCCTTAAAGGAGGACAAAGGAAGCCGGATGTCATCCCTTTCCATCCCAAACCTGCTCCTATCTTCATGATTACCACGACCATGAGCCAAGCTACTGCTCCTGTCATAATACAAATTTTTCTTCTTCTCAAGAAAAAGGTTTCTGCTTGACCCACTCTCATATTCTCTCTCAATGCTACTCCTTCCCATAGGCCTTGAAGCCAAGAGCTTCCTGTTCCCAACTTCATCTCCACTATAATCCAGGAGTTCTTTTCTAATCAACACTGCCTCATTAACTCCATTATACCCATCAAACTCAAACACGTCTAATCTATTCCTCTTTCTTTCATTAAAGTGCACCCCATGCCAACCAGTGAAACCATCCTCATTACGCCTAATGTGCTCCTTCCTACTCCTCTTTCTAGTAGTTTTACTTTTTTCTTTAAAACCCTTCCCGTAATCCGCCCAACCATTACACAGTTGAATGGTTTCAGGCCCAACCCCTCTAGGGGGTGGCATTAAGAAGTCATCACTAGACCCTGAATCACTCACAACCATTCTTGGCGTCTTCTTCTCTTTCTTCGACCCAAAAACTTTTCTAGCCCCAGAAGACCCGACACCACCGGACTCATCACCCTTCTTCTTCACAATCAAACATCCCGACGAGTTCCTGTTCTTCATCACAATCCCTAAATGCTTCCCAGATCTCATCCCGTCGGCCATTTAACTCAAACACCAAAACCAGAAACCCTAAATTCCTATTATTCCCCCCAAATTTATGTGATAATTCAACAAAAAAATCAACATTGACAGAGATAGGAACCCTGCATCTCTCTCAAACACCAGATCTGCGGCCAAAATTACAATAACAAAAAAAAAAAAAAATCCAGAGATTCCCAACCGGGACCCAAAGTGTGCAAAGAATGATACCTTGCCGCTGCCAGCAAAGTGCCCGATTCCTTTAGCCCAGGAATTCTCCGGCGATCGCTGACGCAATTTCCCGGCGAAGTCACCGAGACACAGGCGCAGAGCAGAAAGAGCAGAAAGAGACTGTGAGCTTTGGATTATAATGCCATAGTTCCAATTGGTTATATTTTGTTTTGCTTTCCAATTTATTATATTTTTTTTATACGTTATTTTTTTAATTAATGATTTATCTATTCCTGAGTCTGTGTAGGACAGTATAATAAATATATATTTTTTATAATTAATTTATATTAAAAATTATTAAATATTTTAATAATATTATTAATATATGAATAATTTTAATTATATTTTTTTTAAAAATTTATTTTTAAAAATTTTTTGTTTTTTCCTTTTTTTTCTTTGCCGGATTTAAAAAATCTCTTAATTAATTACTGTATTTTTTTCAGGTTCTTTTCCCTCCAAATCTTGTTTACAATGAGCTGAACTGGACTCGGAGTTGGACGGACGCTACTGATTTTGCCACGTGACGCCGGTACAACTAACTTCTTTGTTCTGACGTGGCAAGATCTGGTTGTATAGTGGGGATCAAAAGTAGGAGTACTTTTTGTATTGGATTTCTCGCAATAATATCTTTTTGAGAGAGAATAATTGTATGTGACATTCTTTATAAAATTAATATAATTTTTGTCTTTTTTAATATTAAATATATATTAATTATATTTTTGAAATATAAATTATAATATTTTTATATTATATTTTTAATATTTAAAAATTATATTCAATTTCAATTAATTTAAAATTAACTCCCATTATAATTTATAAAAAAAATTATCCCAATGTTTCTATTTTATAATTAAGATTCTCTTTATTTATTATCATTTTAACTTAAAAATGTTATTTTATTTAGTGTTTTACAATTCATTTTATTCTAACAACAAATACTCCAACATCATAATTAGTAAGATCTATCACCCATTCCACAAAAACTCCAATAATTATAAGATTAAATGTAAGGATAAGCCCGAAATCATTAATCTAAACATATTGTGTATTTATTAAACTCTAATCATTGTAAATAGTGGATCTTAGTCATTTAACAACTGAGTTGAAATTCAAGTTGAGTTTGTTCCGGTTGCTTGATAATTAAAATAAGAATGCCTCACCTAATCTTCTACTCCCAAAATACTTGCCTTTTGGGACATGCCAATCTTAATTATGTTGTTAAACAAGCTATGTGAGTATATACTCTCGAAAGTGACCTTTAAGTAATTGAAATCAATTAAAAAAAATTTTTTTATCTTTAAGAATAGATTAAATTATTATTGATTTAAGCATTAAAGTATTTATCTCAAAGGTTAATCCTGGAGCTTTACAGCCTTGTTTGAAAAGAAGACTTGAGCTGAGAAAGATTGTTGATCTGTTGTAATTACACTAATGTTTTATCATTCTTACAAGATACAAGACACTTTTGTAATGTTATTTTCTCTCTTAAGTAGTGTTGAAACTTCCAGAAATGTTTAAATATTCTGGTACTATTTGGGTCAGTACAACACCACCACGTAATGTTATGCAACTAAAGAATCATATTTAAATGATTAAAAACTTTTTAAACGAAAACAATAGAAGTTTTAATTTTACATTTTAAATGGCAATTGTAAAACAAAAAATTGACTGAATAGAGGGACAATTCCTAAAAGATTCGTCCCACACTTAATAATTTATATTGTATAATTTTATTTAATTTAAATTATACAATATTTTTTTAAACAATAATGGGCCAATAATTAATAAATCAAAGATGTATATGAAAATTTTCCATATTCGATTGATCTCACATGGCATCCCATTTTACAACTTCACAAAAAATTTTCCTCCTCTTTTTTTAACTTCATAAACGAAAGAGAAAAATAAAAAAAAATGAAATCCTCAAATTTAAAATTTCAAAATTATTTGTAAAATTATTCACATTGATTCATTAAAAAAAATTTAAAATTTTTTATTATCATTCATAATATTTTAATTATGAGCACATTTTTATTTTCCATCCCTATAGAAAATAATTAAATTTGAAATAAAATTAAATGGGTGACCTTTCTTTTCTTTTCTTTTTTTGAACAAAGGTGAATTTTTAGAAAGAGGGTGAAAATATTTCAATTTTCTCCTCAAGAATTTGAATCTTACCATGGGGGCAAGATTTTTATGTACATTGTCAGCACAACTTGGGCTGCTAGTGCAAATGGGAGACCATTCAAAAAGCTGAGCTAAACAATTAATAATTGTACCAAACATTTGGGGATCAAATAACTATAAATTCTATTTAAGTTTTTTTATTAATAATTATAATTTAAAATATTTAATTTATTTAAATTACTTTTTCTATCTTATTAAGTTTAGAAAATATTATATTTTTTTCTTGCTTTTGACTACTTTTCCTCTACGTCTCATTTCATTTTTTCTGTGCTCGGAAGTCCTTGGGCTTTTTGAGTTTTTGATGCTTGAGTCATTGGGATCTTCGGCTGCCCAAGCATTATGGAATCGGTTTCGTGCTCCCTGCCCGGATGACCCTTTTGTGGTCGATCAGCTTTTGGGACCCCTTTTGTGGTCGATCGGCTTTTGGGACCCCTTTTGGTGGTCTTTTTCTTATTTTTTTTGTTTTTCTCTTTTTGTTTTGTTTGTTTGATTTTAGATTCGGTGGCCAACAAGTCCACCACATAGATCTTAAGAAGTGGTCGTTGGTTTACCCAGATCTGGTGGTCATCGAGCCTCTCATGACGATTATGGGGGATGGTCACCACCTACTTAGATCTACCCATCTCGACATCCTAAAGACCAGGTGCAACTTCTACAATAGTAGATTAAAGGGTGTCCAGTTATCTAGATCGTTCGACCAAAGGAATCTATATAAACTTGTTCTTTCAAGGTTGTTTATGTGTACTGTCCACCACCCTTCATTATCATTGTTAAAGTGGGTTTACTCTAGATTTTCTCTTTGTTTGGACTTTATCTCTTTGTTATTTATTCTTATCGATAGAATAAGGTTTTGCTGTAGATGCCGTATGATAGTGTTGTAATCAAAAGTTTTCGCTGAGTTCAAAAAAAAAAATAGAAATTATTATATATTTAAATATATAATATAATTTTTAATTTTAAACAGTGCATTTATGAATAGTTCACAAGTAGTCATAAAACTTAATCTCAAACTTGTTTTTTCTTATTGAATTTGAATCGAACTTAATTCTAATAACTCACAAGTTACTCACAAATTATTTTATTTATTAACAACCATAGATCAAGCCAATAAACACTTTGTTGTTAAATAAAATATAAAAATACATTTTTGTTTGGTAATTTCTACTTGGATCATCAACCCAGTCAAGCTAACCGTAGCAACCCACATTTTTGATGGGCTTAGCCTGATAATGTTAACTTCTTTTATGGGCTTGTTATTACTACTTTATAATGTCCCCCACCTTGTGTGGTATTGTGGTTTTTTATTCTTTTAGTAAGATAAAAGATTGGTTATTTGAGACTTACGTTGATTTACGTGATATTTAGGTACAAGGCGCCTCCTGCTTCAGTTGTTGTCACCATTGAGAATGGTTTCTTCTACTCAAAGCTCACAATGGTTTCACCTATGTTTCTTGGCTAGTAATGGCCTCAAAGAGCATGCTTGCATTAGTCATGAAATGCATTGCAGTATCTGTTATCAATGAAGAAGATAACAGAAGCAGAAGATTGTACAAATTCATCAAAGCTTTTCTTGCTACGAAGACATGAATTGAATAGTGGATTGATCATTCTCTTTTACAAAATTTTATGCAACTAGCGCAGCAGTTTATTTTTTGGTCACACTACTTAATATATCAGTCTAACCTTTTTTCCTATAAATCAAGCTCTACCCCCACCACATATCTTTGCTCAAGAGAGTTCGAGAGAACAAAAATAATATTATAAGGAGGAATAAGAGTATAGAGAATTGTAAATTCAATCCAAGAAGAGGCTACCATTTTATAATCTCACCTTATAGTAACCGAAGTCAAGAATAATGTGAAAATAAAGATGCAACGGCTAGGCAATTCATGGAAACAAATTGAATGGAACAGCTAAGTAATTCATAAAAACATAACTAATTTGCATCAATTTACAAGATTTAAAAGCAAATTGAATGCAATAGCTAAGTTATTCATAAAAACATAACTAATTTGCATCAAGTTACAAGATTTAAAAGCTTTTACCATTGAAAGTTTTTAAAACATTCAATTTCACTATCTTTAAAATATGATATTAATGTTTATGAATCAGACATGTAAAAAATTAGGCAAAAAATACTCAAAATTAAGTCGTTTTGATAAAATATCATGAGAAAAAATTAAAATAATCTCATTTTTACTTTGAAAAATATGATGTTTTAATCTTTTTTAATAAAATTTTAATAAAACAAACATAAATTTAAAATATTTTTCTATCTAATTCTTTGAGAATATTGATGATAAACATTTTTTTCTTAAAATATAAAATTAGTTGGTAACTATTTTAATTAAAATCTATAACATACAATAAATAAATAAATATTAATGGTTACACATGGCAATAGTGGTGAAACACAAATTCCATAAATTTTTTTTTACCGGGAAAGTATGCTATATTATTAATTGGGAGTCCAAGGGTTAGTCCCTGTAATAAAAAGAGAAACAATACAAAACCAAATTAAACGTCTCTCGTGACATCTCATTATAGATTCAATATTATTTCACATCCCATTTTCCTAAAATGGGGAATTTCATGGGTAGTCACCCAACTTGATTAAAATCAACATCTTTGTCACTCAACTTGGAAATGTCATCACCTAAGTTTTTAAGAGGTGAAAAAATGTCTTGGCTATATGCCACATATGATCTGACGTGGCATTGTCTAGCTGACATGACACTCCATAGAACTAAATTTTAAAATTGTGTGGCATATTCAAGAAACTAAAGATAATTCACCAATTTATGGCAAGTTGTGAAATTATTTTATTTAAAAGTAGTGATTTGTGACAGGGTTATGTGGTTGATTGTGTGGGTTGAGGGTTTAGCCTTTTGATATGGTTGTATGTGCATGATATTTACTGTAAGTGGGGGCATTGAGGGTGTCATTGTGTGTTTTTTTTAATTATTCTTTGCATTGAGTTTGATGATTAAATTTGTCTTCAAGAGTGTTAAACATTGCCTACTTTTTATAATTGAGAGTAACTCTAGTCCACGTTGAACAACTGTTTGAGATCATTTCTAATGTTCCTATACTTAAATTCTTTAGTTCTATATCTCAAGAATAAATGAGTTAGATGCTTTATTTTTTTATTCAATTCATTCCAACCTTAAGTTGATATATGCGTCATCTCAAGCAATATCAATACACAAGTAGAGCTAACAAAGAAAAGAGAATACACAAAGGTAGCTTAGGTATATGGATCTAGGAATGAACAAGTTCAATCAGAAAAAAAGGAACTAGATGAAGTGCTCAACAATTGAAAACTACATTAAAAAGAATACTACTTTTGTTTGGTGGAAATAATTAGTTACATCATGAATTTGGATTTTGTTAAGCATTGTAGCTTTTTTCTCTCTCTCTAAATGGGCAATGAAAAGGGTTACAATGCAACAGTCAACAAGTGAGTACTTTTGTTCTCTAGAAATTAAAATACTTATTTAAGTAAATTTTTTTTTTGTGAATATTGGTGTTTACTTCAAAAAGCATTTGGGATAGTTGGATATAATATATAGATGCTATATCAAATGAATAAGTTTGATTTTTTTGGTGTTGATGGCCAAATTTTCCCTTAAAAAAAACGTTTTTGGTAGAGCAAAATTGCAAATTTATAGGTTTTCTTATTTGTTCTTTCTATATTTAATCAAAATGTTAAGAATTAAGATTGCATTTCTTTTTACCTCTTAAGTTCCTGAAAAGGAGTGCTATGTCAGCTAGGTGATGCTATGTCAGATCATATGTGGTATTTTTATAATTTTGTTAGATTTACAAGCTAAGTAACAAAAATGTTGATTTTAATAAAGTTGGGTGATCACTATGAAATTCACCATTCCTAAAATGCATTTTACAAAACTAATTTCTAGTATTTACATTCATTGTATCTAGTGAAAATCCTATGCTTGATACACATACCATAAATAACTCTCAATGAGTACATTTGGAAATAATAGTTAAGAAATATATTAAATACCTTCTAATATAAAACTAAGAAAGTAGTATGTTTTTCCCTATCACAGCAAGAATGGATTCTTTTCTAAGGAATTTCTTCCTCCTCCTAATCATGTTTGCTTTCCTTTTCACCATTTCTAGTGCTCGAAGTCGAAAACATGTGTCGATCACCAACGACATAGTGAGTACTGAACTTACTGTTCATTGCAAATCGAAGACTGATGATCTTGGAGTCAAAACTATTTCTTATACAGATTTTTTTGAATTTGATTTTGTTCCTAACATTTGGGGAACAACATCATTTTTCTGCAGTTTTTCATGGCCAGGAAACTTTCATTGGTTTGATATTTACATAGATAAAAGAGATGCTGACAAATGCAGGCTTTGTGTTTGGAACATATATCCCAATGGCCCCTATTTTTACAATGAAAGGCAACAATATCCATGGAATAGCTGAATTTAAGTTAGGGATTGGAATTAAGACACCGAAGCATATTTGTTTTTTTGTTATTGGGATGAAATAAGTAAAATAAAATGTCTCAAATAAGTATTTTATACTTTTAATTTGTTTGTCAGTTTTGGTTTAATTATTATTGTTTTTTTCTTTTTAAATGCATACACATTTTTAAGTCTCAAGACAATTGTTTTTTTAAGCCTTTTAATTAAGTCTTATTCATGTTTTATGTGATCTCCATCTTGTAATTGTTTGCAGTAATTGTAAGCTTTTTGGTATTTAAGAGGAAAAGCCAACAAAAGGATGAGCTTTATAAGGCATCATTCGAAAATAATTTGTGCAAATATTTCTTATACAATCTTACTATCTTAGTATATTATAAAAAATATTAAAATTATCAAAAAATTTTGAATAAATACTTAATTGACCTTTAAAAATCTTTATTAAATCCCTTTAAAATCTTCAATAAATCCCTTTAAAAAACTCATAAAATTATAAATAAATATCTAATGGACCTTTCTTAAGAGTTTAAAGTGTATTTAAACTTAGGAGTCTTATATTTCAATTTAAATTGTATATTACTCAAATTTAACTCAACTTCTAGATTTTAAATTCTAATTAAATTTAAATTTTCATAATTTACTAATTATCACCTCAATCCAACTTAAAATCAGTCAATGCATTTGCGATTTAATGACGGCAAAATTTAATAAGTGGTATTGATTAGCTAATTAATTAAAATTGATCAATAAACTAATATTTTCAAACATTATTTAAGAAAAAAAAAACCAATTTTTTGGTGTCCTTAACTATTTTTTATGGACTACACATACTAAAGGGGGAAAGATTAATAATATATAAATTATTAACATATTGGGAGTCAATGTGATGTTGAGTTTCAAGTAGAGAAAAATATTATGACAAAACGTGAGGAGGATAAGCTAAGTAATGGAGTCTCTGAAACAATTAATGAAAGGTGAAGATGTGAACTAATAATAAGTGAAAAAGTATAAACAAATAATACTAAAAAAGCTTCATTTTCCATGTTTTGACTTAGAATAATCTAATTATGATCTTCGTACATTAATAGCCAAAGGAAAGAAAGTGTAATAGATGATAATCAAAAAAGAGGTTGCGTTTGGACAAGCAAGAAGATATAACTCAAATTGAACTAGAACATTTGTTGCTCAATGAGTTGATGTAAGACAGAGCTAAATTAAGAATATGATGAGATAGATCAACATAAATTTATTATTGTTAATTAATTTTTATATTTTTTATTAATTTTAATAATATTTTATATATTTTTAAATAATAAAAAAAATACAACTATAACATGATGCGGTATAGCATTGAACAAATCCTAAGATTGAATATATATTGGAAGCTTCTTTTCAAAATACAGTCAAGAATTTTTAAATGGTTAGTTGTATCTATTCTCTTAATACAATTATGTTGATATAGGATTTGGCACAAGTTGGTGTAATAAATATAAAATATGTAATAAAAAATTTATTTTTAATTTATCAATCATCCTTTTAAATTCATACTAATATTATGATGAGAAAATTGTTCTTAAAAGTATTGCTGAGAGCCTCTTGATGGAGAATTCACAAAACACTAGACTCGAAACTAGAAAAACTAACTAAAACTGTTATACTTGCCCTTAAAGGTAAAATGATGTTTGTGGTACTAGATAATTTAGTAAACGTCGACACTAGAAGTTGAAATTATTTGAAAATGGTTTTTGGAAGATCAAATGGCAGTTTAGTTCTTATCAACACGTGCAATAAAGATCTGATTGTGAAGGTGAGTTCTTCCCATACACATAAGTTAGCTTGATTGTAAATTGGCAAACAGGTCGGATTGAATAGGTTTGGATTGGATAATCTCGGATTTTGAGTTTTCAAATTGGGTCATTTTGAGTGTCAGTTTAAAGGGATAAACTCATGACTCATCCACACGTGTCTTAAATTGGATCGGGTGGACCCAACTTTGAAAAAATTAAAATTATCTATATTTTTCTCTTTTTTTTCTTTAACAAAATCTAATGCTTATGAACTATTTAGTTAGAAAACTTTATTAAATGTTAATTTTCATTTCATGATTCAATTTTTTTTTTTCCAATCTCAAGAAAAGAAAAGGGAAAGATTATTGATTATATTGGTGGAACTAAAATATATGTCAAATATATATTGCTTATATAATATTTAGAATTCATAATTTCATAAAAACATTAACCTTCGTTAAAAGAAAAGACACAAAGGATTAAAGTTTAAAAAACAAATCCAATATATATATTAATATGTAGTACCTATTCAATATTTATAAGGGTATTATACAAAAAAATACAATTCTATTCAATATTCAAAAGGGCATTATACAAAAAATATAGCCATATTCAATATTAAAGTTCAAAAGGTAAATCCAAAATATGTCTAAACAAATACAAAAAGAAATTGGATTTAGATTGATTTTTATTAACTAGAAACAAATTATTAATTAAGAACAAATTAGCAACTAAGAATGAACCTTACTGTTCTTAATGTTCTTGTTTTTGTGCTTTTGATGGTGATAAGGGTACCTCAACCACTAGGTTTTGATTTTCAATAGGCATTCTTGTTTTTTATTTTATTTTATTTTTTTTAAAAAAAAGATATTTTTGAGGTACTATATGACACAACTCACTATGTGTTATCTAATCTAATTTTTGACACAAATCCCACTAAAGAGAAAGATTAGAGAGCTTGAGATAAAGTAGGGGAGAGCAAGAGTGGGAAAGAGGAAAAGTTGAGAGAAAGTGAAATTGACGGACGGTAGGGTTTGAGTATTTTATTTAATTTTATTTTTAGTATTAGGGAATTAGAAATTTAAAATTAATTTTTAAGTAATCTAATAAAAAATAATAATAAATAAGTTCAGGTCATTTCGGGTGACCTAATCCATTTGGGTTCGGGTAATTTCAATTTGAGTTATTTTGGATTTAAGATTAATATATAAAACTCATAACTTGATCCATGGCAGATGGGTCAGGTCTCATTTTTGGATTGGATCCAATTTTACCCGGTCTACTCGATTGGATTCCAATCCTTGCTAGTTGATATTTTATCAAAAAGCACTTCATGCGAACAATTGAGAACAATGAGAGAGGGAGGATTTTAAAAAAATGAAATTTCTTGCGGAGAAAAGTGAAGGTATTATGTTGCTAGAAAATCTCTTCAGAAACTAGTCAACAGGAAGTTGGTAAAGGTAAAGCACGACACAATATTCTGAGTAATGAAATTTGGACTTATGGATTACAAGTGGAGTATTATGCCTTTATTCTTAGTGATAGCTGCACTAATTAGGAGATGTTTTCAATATCTTTCTCTTTTACCAAAAGACATAAATTCAGAAAGACGATGTTGTCCAACACTAGATTACCCTGGATAAATGAGTCCCTTACAATCTAGAAAAGCTTGGATTGAAATACTTTGAGTCTTTGGTTAATCACTCGTTTTTTTAGTACCTTGAAATGAAAGATGGGATTGTGTCGGCATTTTAGATCCATGGACTTACGGTTGATTTTGCAAGATATCTGCAAGGAGCAGAGGTGTATTGAAACATGTCCAGAATTCGAAAAAGTCAGTGAATGTCCATGTTCATGGTGCATGATATCTGGCTTTATTTGGAAAATATTATTCCAAGTTCACTAAGGAGCTTGATGGAGGGGGAGAAGCTAAGGAGCTTGCAGTTCATAAGCTAAATGGAGGAGAAATAGAATGCCAAAGAATTTTTCCAAGCTAAGCATTTGCATTCTCTAACCTTCATTGTGTGCTATGTCAAAGAACTATGTTATATTTCAAGGAGAGCAGATGGTTCCCAACAAGGCCAAGGCAAAGTTGGAGGATATGTCTTATCTCAAGAAGCTAATGTTATGCACTTGGAAGTTGAAGTATACCTAGAATAGAACATTAAACAGTTGTTCCTGCCACCTTAATGCAAAATTGTGTCTGGCAATATTAACCCGCTGCAACAAAAGCATAAATACTAAACACTTTAATGTTTTTTCAATAATTTGAGGGAAAAGTAAATGCTATTTCTCTGCCTCCAGCTTTCTAATACTTCTATTTTGCAGGAGTTCTTATGATCACGCAGCTTGCTTCTTAGTGGCTGCTGGAGGTGATGCTTAAAAGTAATTTGCTTTCTAGAGTTAATTTTTTTGGTTGGCCAGTCAGGGAGTTTTGCAAGAATCAGAATCATGTTGTTGACTCAGAAACATTATGGTGCAATGAGCATCTAGGTGTCTGCAAACTTAATTATCTGTTCTCAATATGTATATAGGCTGCTTCATGGAATAACTTTGACATTGGTTGAAATTTCCTCATTTTGTTGCTCTTGTTCTGTCTAAGAATTGCTTTATGTTATGACACTTTTTGAGGTTTTTTTTTTTTTTTTTGGGGGTATAAGATACATTATTTTGGTTAGAACTATCAATGTTGCAGTGATGCTCATATAATTACATGCGTGAGCAGAACTCTATATTTATGTTCATGTCTTGTATGTATCCTGGATGCGTAGCAGACAGCCATCGACGTGCTTTGTGAATCATGTCTCTAGCCACTCCAATGGAGATTGTTATTAAGATGCAATATATATTCAATGACATTTTGCCAATGACCTGAGGCAATTTTGGATATGGTAATTAGTTTCTCTTCCCCTCACAAAAAAAGAGCAGAAACTTGGTTTGCTCCTTTCATCATTTGCCAATTGTTTTCTTAGCTCTTAGTCTGGCTACTGTTTGTAAACCAGCTTAAGAAAGTCATAAAATGTGAATCATTTCTCTAGCCACACCAATAGAGATAATTGTTAAGATGCAATATATATTCAATGACATTTGCCAATGACCTGAGGCTTTTTGGGATATTGTAATTAGTTTCTCTTCCTTTAAGAAAAAAGGGCAGAAATTTGGCTGCCTCCTTTCATCCTTCGCCAATTGTTTGTCTTAGCTCTTAGTCTGGCTACTGTATGTAAACCACCATGAGAGACTCATAAAAGAACATTTCAAAATTGAAATAATGTAAAATAAACAGGGTGTAACCTGTAATTTCGACTTTGATGCATCTAAGTGTATTTCTAATGCTTGTGTTTTATCTGATGAAACTAACCATGGAGCTTATCCCACTAAGCCGTATTCCAGGCAGATTCCCAATTATTATATAGTTGATCATATGTTTGTATGTATGATGATGACCTTTACATGTCCTACCAAGCCGCAAACTTTTGACAATCACATGGCACAGCTGTTAGGTTTGTGATGTGTGCTACCCACCCCACTAAAACCATTGAATTCTTGGACCAGCTTGCTTTTGTTTTGGTGCACTTAAAAGGCTCACATTTAAAAGGAGTGACTTCTTTGTATGTTCCCGTCAGTACGGTTGGAGAAACATTTGGTTATATTTGGGAGGTTGGCAAAGAATCTTATGAGCTGTTGGTGAAAATGCACTTTTAGTCCAAATTTTCAATTAAAAAAAAAAAAAACACACACACACAATTCGTTTTATCTCAATTTAGATTAAAAGGGACGACGTATGCAAGTTTTTTGAAATCTCTACACCAAAGTGTATTTTTGCTCAAAACTCGGGGGTCTTTTACATAATTAGTGAAATTGAAGTCTGTGAAATTGCCTTTGCTTTAAGGTTAGTGGTAATGTACAAGAACTAGATCTAAAATTTTCATTTCATCCAAGGGATAATCTCACTTATGTATCTATGCTGGAATGCAAATAAAGGAAGGCTGCCTGTTTTATGGCTAAAGGATATGCTGTTTGGGAATTCCTGGTAGCCTCTACACATCTAATGCATCAACTGGAAGTGAAGATGTCCTTAGGAGAGGATGTGGAAGTAATGTTCTGCTGTTTGCAGTAACCATTGCCTCAGGGCTACAACCAAAACTTGAATCGTTGCTGTCTTCAGAATTTTGTATGCCTTGGTTTGCGAAATTGGAATTTTTCTTCTCGACGTTAGTGGAAAGATGGGGACCGCGTAGCTTGCTTCCTAGGTGCAAGGATTTTAAGACAATTCTCTTGCTTTCTCCTTTTGGAAGTGGCAAAATGGAATATGGTGCAGCTTTGCTGTGCTCTGAGTCATTAGAACTAGGTGTCAAGCGTGAACTTACTCCAAATTGTTGGCCTCTGAACTCCCTCAACTGCATTTGGTACTTTGCTTTCAGCCACCTGAGTTCTTGCCTGATTTCATTCTCATAGTCATTGGAGAAATCAGGATCGGGAACATGGTTGACAGAGAAAGATCTTGTTGCCTTTGGTTTGCTTTGACTGTCCATGTTAATGATATTCTCTTCTTTTCCATGGATCGATTGGGGTGATTTCTTATGTGCTTGATCATCACAACGGATATCCCTTGAATCTCTTGAGCTTATTTCCGGACCTTCCCGTTGTGCCCAGATGTCAGCATAATGAATGCTATCTGAGCGGCTTAATGCAGCTTCTCCGCCTTCTGTATCATATTCTTCTGTCCCTTCAACTTGGTATGTAATCTCTTCAAAGCGGCCATGGACAGCAGCACATACTTGATTTGAGCACTGAAGAACTTGCAGGTTTTTGGCACCTGCACTAGAAGATGACACATAATCTGATAAATAGCCATTTGCAGCACAATTCTGACAGAAATTTGCACCAGACCAATGCGAATTTTCATCCATTATGAGTTCCCTTTTCCACTCCGGAACCAAGGTAGCAATTTCACCATCAATCATGTCAGCTATTGTGGTCACATCTTGGTCAGTAATATCAAGTTCAGAAACCATTTCAGTTGCAACACTCAATGCAGTATCAGTCTTAATGTCAAAAGGAAAGTATATGTTACGAATCCGTCCTGCATACAAGAATTAAATTCTGAAAAGAATATCTTTAAAGTTAACCAAACATTGAAAACAAGGTAGGAACCCCAGGAAGAGATAAAAGGGAAGAACTCTAACCTTCTTTGTCAGAAATTCTGAGCCGGAGAAAGATGTCATCATCTTCTCTTCTGCTGCCCTTGATTGCAATGTCAACATCTCCCAAATGCTCATCATCTTGACTAGTGAAGAGGTCAAGTTTATCATAGTCTATCTCATTCTCAAGATCATAACCAGGATGATTAGTATAACCATTGATCAAAGAGCTACTGTTGTTATGATGAAAATCATAAACAGGCTGTCTTATAAGAGGTGCCGCAACAGCGTAGTCACTTTGAAACTCTATTTCCCTCAAATCGGTACCATAATCATCGACTTGGAGAAAAGGGTCCTTCAAAAGCTCCCAGGCAGAGAGCCTAAGAGACACAGTTGCTAAGCATTTCTCAACAAATTCCCGAACCTCAGGATCCTTTACCTTGTATAGAGCGTCAGGTTTCTTCCCCTATATCCAAAGCGGAAAATTTTCATACAAGAGGAGTCATATGTTAATCTAAGAAAGCAAAAGTATGAAGGGAAATATAGTTCATACAGTAATAACTTTCTTGTAGATCTGAACAGCATGAGTGCATTCACTGTATGGATATTCAAAGGTAACCATTTCCAAGATGCACATGCCAAAAGAATATATGTCAACCAATTCATTGTATTCCTCTTCATAAACTTCTGGAGCCATGAACTCCGGTGTTCCTGAGGTAAAATTAAAGAAGAAAAGAAACAAAAAGATTAAGCTGATGTCCTAGACCACGAAGTAATTGCAATTGAAGATGTTAACTGTTAAGATCCTTGGACATGAAAAATTAGCAGAAGTCCTACAACTTACCAACACAATGAGCAGCATGGGATTTACGGAGAATTGCAGCGAGGCCTAGATCACCAATCTTAACCTCTCCTTGGTTTCCATTCACAAAAATGTTATCACACTTAAGATCTCTGTGAATTACAGGGGGATCACGGGTATGGAGATAATGAAGCCCTCTCAAAATCTGTCTACACCAATGCTTCACTGCTCTAATGTTCACTCTCCTATGTTTTAGCCTATACCTATACAGAACATTAAGATTTAAGAATTACCCACATCATAGGAATCACAAAGATAATCAGATCAATTCAAACAAAATAATAAAAAGGAATACTAGAAGAAGAACTATGGTAAATACAAAGAAGACTATATAATGCTTACTGCTTAAGAGTACCAGAGATGAACATTTCAGTGACAAAATTGATGTTCCTGTTAGCAGTATCAACCCAGGAAGTGTAGAACTTCATAATATTTTCATGTTTCAAGGTCTTTAGCAGATGAATTTCACAGTACAACCTCTCAAGTACCTCAGGACTCTGTAGGAAATCATGAAGCTTCACCTGATTCCATGCTACCTCAATGCCTTCATACTCATCAAAAGCCTTATAACTGAAAACAACCAGTTCCCCCCAATCAACCCAGAACTCCAAAAAAACATCTAAATGGCCAAAAAACGAAAGAACCTAGTGAGATGGAGATATTAGATTTCATACACTGTCTTTGAGGCGCCCTTGCCAAGAATTTCATTGTACTGCAAAAATGGAAATAAAAAGTTTACAACTTTCACGCCCGAACAAGAAATAAATGAAGAAATGAAAAATAAAAAGCAAGAGAACAGGATGCAGATAAAGAGGCCACCCACCCTTCCATATCTTCCAGTAGGATCAATTTCAACAAACCCAGAGGTAACTGATTCAAGGCTTGTATCAACATTCATTCCCTTGTTTTCAATCTTCCTTACTTACCTCTCTATGTTAAAATTTCTCACTCCACAATGCCTCAAGACACGTAAACGAGGAGGAAGAGGGAGAGAAAAACAATAATGAGATGATGAAGCTGAGTCCCACAAATATTGCCAACCACTCAGAGACAACAAGGCAAAGATCTCAAAAGGTTTGGTGGACAAAATCTGACAAATTACCCTCTCCTTTTCCACCGTCATCTACCCTTTCTATCCCCTCACGAGCTGTAAAAGCCCCACTTTCTCTTCCTCTCTCTTCTAGGCATGCAACAGGTTGCAGGACATGGACCAGCCACTTTCCTTTTTCCTCATTTTTTTATGGTTACCGTGGCTTTGCAGAATTACAGCTCAAGTGGCTTTTATGGTATTTTTGTACTTGGCGAAAAACAGAGATTAGATTTATCTGAATCGTGAAAATCCTGTGAACCGTTTACCTCTCAATTTTCAAACATCTTTTTTTTATAAAAGTAATGATTAATAATACTGTTATATATCAATAATTAAAATTTTAATTTTTCAATTTGATAAACAACCCACCTACTTTGATAAAGTACACGATCATCGTGAAAATCCTGTGAACTGTGTACCTCTCAATTTTCAAACCTCTTTTTTTTATAAAAGTAATGATTAATAAATTAATACTCTTATATATTAATAATTAAAAATTTAATTCTTCAATTTGATAAACAACCCACCTACTTGAATAAAGTACATGGTCATCGAACTGTTTGATGGAGTTACTAATTTCCAAACTTGAAAATGCTAGTTGCACTTTTTTTACTCATTTCCCAATCTTTCAAGCCCATGATCATCCATATCAAAGAATATGGGCTTAGGTCTTAAAAATACCATGTGACGTAAACCAGTGAGTTTAGCAGTTGTTTTTTCCTACTTTTCTTTTTCTTTTTCACGTTATAATCCTTTTGGCAGGGTGCCAAAATTACCTTTAACCATTTTTTATTTCTTGATATAATATGATATACTGCTTTTTAAGATTCAAAGTGCATTTGTTTGAAAAAGAAAAAGTCAGTTTTACTTTCTTCAAATACCTCACCTTTTATCATTTACCACTTATCTTACCATTTTAATTTAAAATCTCAAATTTTTAGATGATGTTTCGTTTAATAGTAATTTTGCAAAAATTTTGCTTCACTAAATCTTTTGCAAAGACGTTGAATAATGAATTTATAAAGGAATTAAAATTTACTTCAGAAGCAGCATGTTTTAAACTTTAATTTCTATCCTTGGAAAACTTAAAGGACCTCTTTTGAACACTAGGTTGGAGGGAGTACATTATACATCTTGTATTGTAAGAAATTGGGAGTCTTGGCATGGGCTAGTTACCTACCGTGGAAGTTTTGTTGGGGATTGAGTTAATGCATTGGGCAAAATTGCCCCTAGTCCTCTTTAGAGGTAACTTTGACATGAAAATTTCCAGACTGTTAGGTAAGTGCAACCATTGCCTCTTTTGTTTTGATTTTCATGTATGGAGGGAAAGGCAATTGATTACTATATTGAATGAAGGTGATGGATGCATTTAAAGTTATAATTGAAGAATTATTGAGGTTTAAACCTATATTTAACCCTCTAATTATAAATTTTAAGATTATTATCTCCATCTAAAAACTTAAGGGTATTAGTTTCTTAATAATATGATTTAAGAGAATTTTCTTTTATTTAATAGATTTAAAGTACACACTATTAATTAGATATTATACCATCTTAATCAATATATATTAACATCTTTATTTTACATGACATAGCACACAACGTGATCTCAGATATTTGTTTTAACTGTTTTTTTTTTTTTTTGTCTTTGTTTAATATTATAGATTGGGACTCTATTACATTGAAGGAGAATTTTTTACTTGATTGCCATTTTAACAGGCCACATAGGATAAAAATGTTGATTTGCCATTGATTAAATATGCAACTAACTATATACACTTTAAATTCGCTCAATAAATAAGGAGAAGTTCCCTCAAAATTATATTATTTAGAGGTTTAATACCCTTAAATTTTTAGATGAGGACTAATAATTTTAAAATCTAGTCAATCGAAGAGCTAAATAGAGGTTAAGCAAGTTATTAATTAAAGAATTGTCTAATTTGTGTTCTTCGTACACATGTTAAGTTTTATTAAATATAGTATATGTAATTAATTGTAATAAATTTTTATTTTAAATTAATTAAAATAAAATATAAATTGTAAAAATATAATATAATATAATATTTTCACTTAAAATATATAAATATATATTTTTATATAACTTAATTATATATATTATGATTAATAAAATATAACATGTAATTTTAAAATATAGGTTAAATAAATTTATTAATTAAAGATAAAAGTATACGGCTCAATAAGTAGAAACGTACTAAATTGAAAATAAAGAGACACACACAACTTGCACTGTCGTACCAAAGCATGCATGTGCACCACGAATTTATGATGCCCCACGTAAATTTGGTCACGGCAGGTCTTTATCATTAAGGACAACGAGTACTCCAAAGTCTAACCTAAACCCACTCTCAAGTTACAGTCTTTTGGGTGAGGAACTGAGGATCGCACTTAGAGCCTGGGCCACTCGGCTCACATTACATGTGCTCCCCTATCGGTAAGTCTCATGTGTAGTCATGTATATGCCACAGTAATTCTTGGCATGATCCTTAAACGAAGGATGTTGATAGGCGCACACTTCAAATTTACACCTTTTATTACACATTATTTATAAAATTAATACCTCATAGTTTTGAGTTATAGTCAAACAGTTTAAATTAATTGTCAAACATAAAACACTTTTTTATCTTTATTTTCAAATGTATTAATTGCAATAGTTTTTTTTGAATAATTTGTAATTATTTACAAGGTTAATTGGGAGAAGGGAAAAAAAGATTCCGTGGAGTTTAAACGTGCAATCCATTAAAGGTGAATAGCACTAACTCAAGGTTCAATACTACTGGGCCGGAGCAGGTCATTCGTATTAATTGCAATAGTTGAAAGTTTCAAAGGTCAAGATACCAATTTGATTCCTCAACTTATGTATTAATTAATTAAAAAATTAGATAGACCTAATTCATTAGACTTATTGGTTGACCCACCAAGTCTAAGAACTTGACTAATATAGATTGAAAGTTATATTTTCACCTACTACTTAAAAAAAACCCCTTTGCCCAAAATTTCCCCATGTTCAAAAATAAAAAATTAGATAAGTAAAGTTTATAAAAAAGACAATGAATTGAAAATTTCTAATTAATTTTTCGTAATTAACTTATTAACCAATTAATTAAATAATTAACAATAAATATAAATTATCAATTACCTTTAATTAAACAAAATCAAACAATCTAAAAAAGATTTGGGAATTATCTCCTCTGTACATCTTCTTCCATGTTCATCTTCTTCTCTAGTTTATCTTCTTCTCCCGTTTATATAAATTTCCCAAAAACAATAAAAGTTTCCCTTGTCATCTTAGATTTTTTTTAAAACCAAACCTATTTTATAGAGGAAAATTTCTTTCCACCTCCAATTTTTTTAACAACCAAACAACACACCATATTATCCAAATTCTAAAAATTCTAACAAAAATTGGTAAAAATTCATTATCTTCTTCCTCTTTCCTTCTTAGTCTTTCTTTTTCCTTCTCTCTCCTTCGTCATCCTCCAAGTTTGAGAACGCAAATGTGGGTTCTCTCTCAATAGATCAAAGAAGGGGGAAGAGAAGGAAGAAGAGGAGAGGAGAGGGAAAGAAGAAAAAGAAAGGAGGAGGAGAGAAAAGAAAGAATAAGGTTGAAAATCAAGGAACTAATGTTGTGCAGGTTGAAAATCAAGGAACTAATGTTGTGCAGGTTGAAAATCAAGGAACTAATGTTGTGCAAAGAGGAGGACTACCTAGATCTACATTGTGAAGAACACGCAAGAGGAGATGTGGGAGGAGACAAGTGGAGAAATAGTGACAAAGGACGAGAGCGGAAAAGGCAAGACAAGAAAAATGAATGGAATCTAGAGAAATTTTAATGGAAAAAATTATATTGTGATCCTTAAATTACAAGTGTGTAAAGTGGTATATTAGTTCAGAGAATAAGTGTATCATTTTCCTTATATGAACTAAGAAATTAGATGAAGCACAAAAACCATTAAAAAATAAATTAATAAATTAAAAATATTTGTAAATGATTTTAGTAATTTAGTAATAATCTCACTTCAATAAAAAAAAATTTTAATTTAAACTACATGATATATGTTTAAAGTGGAGTTAAGAAATAAGAGATAATTACTTCATGTCTAACTTAATATAAAAAAATAATTAGAAGTACTTAATTAACCATAAAATATTGCTGGAGCATGGATTACAGAAAAATGGGTATTATCGATTAAAAAAAAACATAAAAATGGGTATCAAAACTGACATTTTTTCCTGACAGCAAGATTGTCTTATGGTAGATTATGTCCAAACATGAAACCTTGGAAAGCTCGACACACACAAAACCAAACTTTTAAACTAAAAACATTGGATCTGCATAACCTAGCTGGATTAACTACGAATCACCACATGTAAGCTAAGATTTTGTTGGATTGAGGAAGTTAGAAATGAAGGAGTGGAGAGTGAAGAAGAGAGAGTACATTCTCCTGTTTGGATAAATCATTTTAAAGGAGTGAGAGGGAGATGGAGGGAAATAGAGCTTCCTCTCCGTTTTTGTTTTTGATTCTTTCAATTTGGAAGTATTAAAATAGATTATATTGTTTAACTTATTCTTGTTTTAAACTTTTTAAAATAAATATATAAATATTTTATTTCAACTATTTATATAATATATAAATTTTAAACATTTTATTCTTTTTTATTTTATTTTTTATTAAATTATTTAATTAAATAAAAATACTATCCTTTTCTCTCTCTCA
>BPVZ01000053.1:739558-750512 GCA_020521535.1 Rubroshorea leprosula | reverse complement strand
CAATGTGAAGAAAAAGGAATATTGACCTTTTTGCTTTAAAAATGGAAAGACTATATAATCTTAAATGAACATAGGCGATGGACCAAGAAACTTACAGAGAAATTATGAGCCTTTTTATACTGCAGAGATTTGTTCGGAGCTCTGTTGCTGTCTTTAAGAAAAGCAGAGGGACAAGCTCATGATATTGAACATTTCCATCCTTTCTAAAATTAGAAAGATGTAGAATCTTTAGTCGAATACTCTGGTTATTAAATTTTCAAGGGAGAAAAAAATAACTTAGTTCTTGGATTGAGGAGGAAAGTCCTAGCATAACTGACAAAATTATTGACGAAAAGACACCACTTTATCATTTATATAAGCAGAGTTCAAATCCTCATTTTTCCTCCACCCCTCTCTCTTGGACTGGGAGTGAAGATTCATATTACCGTAAGAACCCCCAAGCATAATGACATGGCTTGGCCCACGACTTCTTTGAGCCTTGCAGTTGGGTGCTCATTGCTGAATTTTTGGCATGTACCATACCATGCGTCACACAGTTTGTGAGGGTAAATAAGTGGCTGATTTCATGGCGGATCCTTTGGGACATAAACTTCCTATGGATATCATTTTCATTGACAGACCACCAGCTGGGCTTAAAAAATATGGTTAGGGTCCTATGTAAAAAACCTTAAAAGGGTACATTTGAACGATTACCCTTCAGGCTGCATAGCAGATGACGTGCGTAGAAGACAAGTATATGCAACACAACTTTGATTTTATTAACATGAACGGTCCAAAAAGCAGGACAACACACACTCGGTAGCTGTTACATGCATTATTTCATTATTACATCAAGTTCACACTTATGCAAGTATAAAAGCACAATATGCAACTGTGCTCTAGCAGAATTTTGACTCTCTTTGGGTTGAAAAACCAGCAAAAGGACATAAAGCATTACATTAAACATGTACCGGAAGTTTCCACCAATGTCTCAGCAGTCTGCATTATGTCTTCTTCTGCACTGTAACCAAGTCTAGAGTAGACCCATAAGTTCTGTGAAGAGCTTCAGCACACCAACCATGGCCATCATCAACTGTTGGCATCCTCACTTCCATAAGAGGTAGAGCGGGATGTGAAGATCCTGGCATTATGACCCCAGCCAAAGCCCTCAGCACATTTGATGCATCAATGTCTAAGCACACATTTATCTCAGGAACTCCTTTGGGTGCTGGAGGAATTCCCATGATCTTGAAATAGCCTAGCAGATGATTCTCTTCCACCTTCTCTCCTTCACCTTCATAAACAATGATCAGAGCCTCTATTTGATGATCATGAACAGTGGTGAAGACCAGTTCTTTTCGAGCTGGCATGGTGGTGTTTCTAGGTATGATGGGCACAAACTTGTTCCCATCAGCCTGTATACCAACGGCAAGAGGAGTGGCTTGAATGGTTAACAGGTCCAAATTTCCAAATGGATCACTGACACCAGAAGCCACTGCTCCTTCAAGAGCTGCTCCGCATACTGCTGCTTCCAATGGGTTCATACCTTTGTAAAGTTCCCCTCTTCCACAGACACTCATAAGAACGTTTCTTATTTTTGGTATATATGAACAACCACCAACAAGTATCACGTCAGTCAGATCATCAATCTCTACCTTTGCATCATGTAAGCATTGGATTATTAGGCTCTCACACTTTTCAAATATCTTGCAATTAACTGCCTCAAATTCCTCTCGATCTATCACCTTGCATATTTTCAAGCCATTACCCAAATCAACATCAATTTGGATACTGCTTTGAGAAGAGAGTTTGTGGATAGCATCCTGGGTGGCAACTCGAAGCAAACCCATTGATTTGATCTCATTAATCCCATGGGATGAGAAAAGTTTCTCTGACTCTGGCAGGAGATGCTGCATCATGTTCTGAAGTATGTCTTCACCTCCAATAGCACTTCCTGCCAAGGCTTTTATCTGTGAAACTCCACCAGCAGTTGCTGTCACAGCTACATCACAATATCCAGCACCCATATTAAAAATGAGAGCAATCTTTTCACTTCCACTACCCATATTCTCGTGCACAACCTGTTGCTGCTGCTGTGCATATAGTAATGCCACTGCAGTTGGTTCTGGCATCAGTCTAAGAACATGAAGGCCAGCCATCGCACAAGCTCTTTCAATTCGAGTAAGCTGGAATCGACTAAATGAAACTGGAATAGTTAAAACAACATTTCTTATGGGCCTCTTCAACCGAGCTTCAGCCATTCCTCTTAGTTCCAGTAGAAATATTGCAAGAACTTCTTCAGGAGTGGTGGATCTCCAAACATTGTTGACTAAAGCTGCAATAAATGGGCGGACACCAATATCCAAAGTCTGCACCAAAAATGGAAGGCTTTTACTTGCGTGAACAACAGGGTCAGTGTCAACTCGGCCAACCAGGCGTTTCATGTTAAAGATAGCAGCCCCAGAAAACATTTCGTGCTCATAGGAGAGTTGATTGCTGACACCACCTGAAGGAATTTCATTCTTGAAGGTGACATATGATCTCATCATCTTCTGGTTCCTAGTATTCTTAAGGAGTTCCACCTGTGAGCCATTCCAGACAGCAACACAGCATTGTGAAGTGCCAATGTCAATTCCAATTGCAATTTCTGGAAATGCAGGTGAAGACTTTTCCTCCTCTGTTGTCTCACCATCAGATGCCACAGTGTAAGCTGGTTCAGCCATTCCTGCATTTTGACAGTTTCAGAGATATTTAGGACATGGATCTGTTAATTCTCAATCTAGGAAAAAGAGAATTTAACTGTTGAATGTACTGAAATGAAACAAGGATGATTGAAAGACAAAAATCAGGGTTACACAAAACTAAACAATTTATGTTGTCCCAAGTTGACTTCTCACTTAAAATTGAATATCCAATACAAAAAGAGAAATCTGGATGGGAGAAGTTTTGTCGTTCTAAAAACATAAATGTCATCTGGAGTGGAACCAAACAACTTATTGTCCTGCCCTGAGGGCATAATGTGTTAGCACCTTACCAGAACCAATTAAAAGGAAGCATTACAGCAGCTTGACCTTTTCCTCATTAGATATGACAGATTTTGTGTAGAATCTAGTAAAGATAACAACTATACCTCGACACAGTCCATAGTCATATTCAGTGAAGAAACCATCCAAACCCATCTAAGAACCCAAATCCCTTGCAATATACCTTAGTTAATTAGACAGTAGTAACATTTAACAAACACCTCAAGCGCATCATTTTAACCCTCAAAATTAAGCAGAAAGGCTCCATTTATGCTTGTAGTACACAAGATGAAATGTCATTCTTAATTCTTTGTAGCAAGAAACTGTCATCCACACCAGCAGGAAATTTCACAGGTTAAATTCATCACTTAGACATTACTATTAACAAGAGAAAGAGACAAAATACATAAAAACCACACAGTGATTTACCAGAACTTCAATAAAAGGTGATTGGTAAAGAAACTGAAATAATTTTCAGTATAATTAGAAAGGTTATCAGGGGTTGATTATAATAGATTCACAAATTACGTGGTGATCAATCAGAAACATGAAAACTACGCAAACCCAGTTCAAGAAATGTTGATTAACTTCATGGGAACTAGTTCAAATGGAAAGAAAAGGCAAACGGGCATTACAATTTCAAGCAAGATATAAAGAGAAACAAAGTAAGAAATGGAGTTCATGCTTATATGAGGGAGAAAAGATTTCAGAGATACACGCACCTGTTAGAGCAAATCAAAAATGCTTGAGACAGGCGATGAGCAGAGATGAGAAGACGCGAGAACACTTGAGCTTGGGACGACTGACTTCGACTTTAATACAGAGGTGCTCCCGTGTTCTAGAGTTTCCTAGAGGGAGGCAGTTCCTTCGAGAGTTTCAAAAGTGCTCAATTTGATCCTCATCCTCTTAATTGTTGCAAGTGGATCTCTGGCAGGACTTAAGGCGATCTTAAAATGTTACTCCCTCTCTTCCTAAACCATAAGTTCGATTGACTTTTCTGAAAGTAGTTTTAGATAATATTTTTTTTATGGTAGATAAAGAATAATTAAATTTTTATTTTCTATAAGTGGTTCATGAGTAGTTTTATTTAGTAAAAATATTTTTAATTATCATTTATATTTTACAAAAAATTTTATTTAAAATTACTTGTAAAAAATCAAACTACTTATATTTTAAGTTAAAATATTAGTTTAGTCCCTCAATTTTTAAATTTACATTAAAATTGTTCTTAAACTTTAAAAAAGATTAAAATTATCTTAAAACTCTAATTTTTAGTATTAAAATAGTTTCTGAACTTTAATTCAATGCCAACTAAGTTCTTGAACTTTGAAGATAAGTACCAACTTGGTCTTTAAACTTTGATTAAAAGTACCAATTTAGTTATTTAACTTTAAATGCATGTCAATCTAATATATAAATAAAAATATGTCACAATAATAAAATATGACTGTTTGATTTTACATGCCATTAATATTTTAAAAAATTGATTTTATGGTAAGATAACAAGTCACATGGCACTTTCATTAATGAAAGAATTATTTTGGTTCCAAAAATTAAAGTTTAGGGATAGTTTTAGTATTTTTTAAATCTTGTAAACAATTTCAGTTCAAATTTAAAAGTTAATGGATCAAATTGGTAGTTTAACCTATATTTTAAAGTGGAGGTAATATTCTATTCCATTCCTAGGAATTATGTGGGTAAAATTCAAGTTTTGGGGAGTTTGGCTTTTGTTTTTCCAATTTAAAAAAATATATTTTATTTTTTTTTGGGTTTTTCCCCTTAAACTTATTTATTCTCTTTTTTTTTTTTTTCCTTATTTTTCTCCATCTTCATATTTCTCTTTGTTTAGAAAAAAAAAAAAATCAGTCTTTTAAGGGCTACTATACCCCACAGTAATTGCTTAGGTTTATAATGTCTCATCGGATAGAGAAGGCCCGGATTTTTTGTACATGAGTAGGAATGCCCACAAACCTAGCCTTGAATGAATAGTTTGGGCTCAAGATATTTTAAGTTCGGCCTAAGCTTGATAAGAATCAAACTGGAAGTGAGCTCCAGCCTTGACTTGAAAAAATTGGCAGGGGGAGTATCGTGTGCTGATCAAGGCCAAAAAGATGACAAACTCATCCCTGCATGTATGGATACTTTTTTTGTAACTTGCAGGTATGGATACTTTATCAGGTATACATTAATAGTATCTTTGTTACTTGGGCTTTTTCACTCGGTAATAAATGTTAATGAACTTATGTCAAACTCTTGATTTATGAGTTGTACATGTAACATATATTACTTTAACTTTAGTTATCTAATGCAGGAATAGGGGAATAGAGAGCAAGTACACATAAGAGATTTTTTGGTAATGCCAACATTAAGCAGCAAATTTCTTTGACAACAATTCAATGCTCAGAGTGAAGCTACCTAAAGTTGACAAGGTGTCTTAATTGATCCACATTATTCATTGCTTTTTTTTTTTCTTTTAGGATTTAGATGGATTGTACTTAAAGAACACTACAAGTCATTACTTCGTGTACATGCTCCTTGTTTCATATCAATAGAAGGCAAAGCAAGTTAATAATTTTTTGCTCTTATCCCAAGGAAAGGACTTCTAGAAAATGAACCATGCTCTGTACTTTACTTAGAATGGAAGGCTTACAGATTGTTCATTTGAACACTAAAATGGAAAGAATGCAAATAGGAAAGAGTAAGATTCAGGCATCATGCTATTAAATATTGAATTCTCTTTTGTTATATAAGCAAAACGGTGAGTTGTCATGAGGCAAAGTGTTAGTAGTTGATGTAGTGTCGATGTCTACTCCATGGCTAGTTCTGGCTTTTTTCCTGCAATGCTGCCTCATTGCTAGCTTTGATCATCCCTTAGATCCCCTAAACCCTTCTGAAATTAACCGGATAAAAAACATAGTTGAGAAGTCTAGACTTGGTACTCTTCCTAACCTTACTTTCCACTTTGTGGATCTTGATGAGCCAGAGAAAACAGACGTTCTCGCTTGGCTATCCTCAAACAAGCAGAGTAGTCCTGTTCTTCCACGGAGAGCTAAGGTGGTTGTTCGAGCTGGATTCGCGACTCATGAACTCATTGTAGACTTGGCCTCAAGTTCAATCATATCAGATTGTATCTACACTGGTCACGGGTACCCTCCTCTCACTTTCATTGAACTTTTCAAAGCTAGCAAATTGCCTTTGAATTATCCAAAATTCAAGGAGTCAATTCTAAGTAGGGGCTTAAACTTGTCTGAAGTTTCTTGCATACCCGTCACAGTTGGTTGGTATGGAGAAATTATCACACGTAGAGCCCTTAAAGTTACATGCTTCTATCGAGGGGGCGCTGTTAATGTCTTTGCAAGGCCCATTGAAGGAATCAGCATGCTTGTTGACGTTGACACAATGCAAATCACCATGTATATGGATAGATTTAGGGTCCCTTTGCCTAAGGCCGAGGGAACTGATTTTCGATCACCAGACAACAAGACTACATCAGTCACTTGTAATGTGACGGACAATGGATTCAGAATTGAAGGACACATTGTAGAATGGGAAAACTGGAGATTCCATGTGGGATTCGATGCTCGAGCTGGAATTATAATATCAACAGCTTCAATTTTTGATGCAAAGGAAAGCAAGTTCAGGAGTGTACTATACAGGGGTCATGTTTCTGAGACATTTGTTCCATATATGGATCCTACCAGAGAATGGTATTTTAAGACATTCATGGACATAGGCGAATATGGGTTCGGAAGAGCTGCTGACACCCTACAGCCACTGATAGATTGCCCAGACAATGCAGTGTACATGGATGGGTATGTGGCTGGGGCAGATGGGCAGGCACAGAAAATGCCCAAGGTGATTTGCATTTTCCAAAGGTATACTGGCAATGTTGCATGGAGACATACTGAAATTAATGTTCCTGGAAAAATTGTAAGTGGTATGCCAGTGTTTGATCACAAATTAGTAAAGGAAACATCTTGTTATCTTGATGTGAATTGGCTTATTTTGCAGATAAAGAGTGGGGAACCAGAAACAACTTTGGTAGTTAGAATGGTAGCCACTGTGGGAAACTATGACTATGTTCTTGATTGGGAATTCAAGAAGAGTGGTTCCATTAAAGTTGGGGTAAGATTCAAGAGTTTTTTTTGACAATAAAACATTGGTATTTGTCTAGATTCTAATGTTCTATTGAAAAATGAATTTTATAGTGTCACTAGTATAGAGAATATTGAATAAGTTTGAGATAAATATTCTCCTAATATAAAAGAATTTAAATTTAAAAAAATGAAATTATAAATCTAACATTTTTTTATTAACTGTTTCATATCTAAAAATTATATTAAATCTTAATTAATCTGAAGTAAAAAGCAATTAAAATCATTCTATTCCAACGTACAGGTTGTTTGTATAAATCCAATATTCTTTGAGAAAAAGTTTTCTTAATTTAGTTTTTATTTAAATAATCACAAGAGCTTGCTATTTTACTGTTTACATTGCAAATCATGAATAACTAAATAAAAAAAATTTAATATCAAAATAATTTAATTTGTGTCTTAAAAACACAAGTTAAAGGTATTTTTTTAAAATAAATTTATATACGAAAACATAAGGTAAAATTAATTTTAAAATTAATATCACATGAATAAATTTAATTAAATAATTAATAAATTAAATATTATTTTTTATTATTTTTTAATTCTTAATCTATACCATTATAATACAACTTAGAAAAATTCTAATTATTATGTAATCTAAAGCATACCGTAATTTTTTTTATTATAAATGTCAGTAGTTTTTGCTTTGTAGGTGGGTCTGACAGGTATTTTGGCAATGAAGGGCACGTCATACACAAATAACGACCAGATAACGGAAAACGTTTACGGCACCTTAGTGGCAGATAACACCGTCGCCGTTAATCATGACCATTTCCTCACTTATTACCTGGATCTCGACATCGACGGTAACGGCAACTCCTTTGTGCAAGCCAAGATGCAAACGGCAAGAGTAACGGACGTTCACGCCTCGCCGAGAAAAAGTTACTGGAAGGTCGTTCCGACGACCGCCAAAAGGGAAGCCGAGGCTAAGGTTCGGCTTGGCTTGGAGCCAGCCGACCTTCTGGTTGTGAATCCAAATAAGAAGACGAAGCTGGGGAATCAAGTTGGTTATCGGCTTATTACAGGGCAGCCGGTTAGTTCCCTGTTGTCCGATGACGATTATCCTCAGATTAGGACAGCTTATACTAGGTACCAAGTTTGGGTGACGGCCTATGACAAGTCGGAGAGGTGGGCCGGCGGGTTTTATGCCGACCGGAGTCGAGGAGATGATGGCTTGGCCGTTTGGAGCAAGAGGTAATAAATATAATACCACGTAATATTTTATCAAAAAACTAAATATCAATTTGTATTAAAAAATGAAATAAAAAATCTTAAAATTAAATTATTTTAATAAAATTTTATTTAAAAAATTAAATTATCTTAATTATTTTTAAAATATGAAGATGTTTTAGTTTTTTTATAATATTTTACTAAAATGACGTTATTTTTAAAAAAAATTTTACTTAATTTTGTATAGATTTAATTGATAAATATTAATATTATATTTTAAATTTACAATATTATTATATAATTAATTCTTCTTAATTTATTTTTAATATTATAAATATATAGTAATACCTTGTATTAATTTAACAATATATAATAATTATAAATCTATAATTTTAGATAACATTTTATCTGTAATATTATTAATTTACGAGAAAATCCTTATTTTATTTTTTTTTATTTTGATTATACAATGAAAAGTAATTATCTCTTATTTCTTATTTCACCCCACCTATATGTTATGTAATTTAAATTTATAATCTTTTATTTTCAACAAA
The DNA here is from genome assembly GCA_020521535.1 of Rubroshorea leprosula. Lineage (NCBI taxonomy): Eukaryota > Viridiplantae > Streptophyta > Magnoliopsida > Malvales > Dipterocarpaceae > Rubroshorea > Rubroshorea leprosula. Next base: position 741,632 of record BPVZ01000053.1, on the reverse strand, counting down.
AAAATATTATAATTAAATTATTTAGGTCGTTGATAAAAAAATCCCTTATTTTAGTTGTCATGTTTTAAAGACTTTCTCAATTAAGTCTTCAGACAATTTTTTTTCACCAATTAAACCCCTCAACTATGACTTATAAGAGTTCTCCAATGTCTTTTCTCCACTATTTTGCAGGAACAGAGTGATAGAAAACAGAGACATAGTTCTTTGGTACACCGTTGGGTTCCATCACATCCCATATCAAGAAGATTTTCCAGTAATGCCAAGGCTTCATGGCGGATTTGAGCTTCGGCCTGCGAATTTCTTTGAAAGCAATCCTTTACTTTGCAGGAACACAAGAATCCACCCAGCATGTTCTACAGGCTGAGAACACAGAAACAACTTCGTAGTTTTTTCACTTAAGAACAAATGTATCTTTTAAAGACTGTAACTTTCCTTCACATCTTTATGGTAAAGTGTTAGACAAAAATGCATGATGTGGTAACAAATCAGTCCATTGGTAGTATATCCATGACGTGAGTAACCATACATATGTAATTGCAATGCAGCAATGTGGAAGATCACCAACATTAAGATCTTCAATCAACTTTCCTTGGTCATCAAACTTGACTAATGTAACTTTATCCAATTCTGAGATCCAGTGCGGTACAAATGAACAACCCAAAATGCTAATACTGAGAAATGGGAGACAGAGACCCTTTTTTTGTTTTGATCAGCTAAGACAAATATATTATCCAAACGGAATATACAGGACTGTACACAAGAATGCTTATTGCTCACACGTATACGACATTATATCATTTGAAAAAAAAAAAAAAACATAAAAACGTAAGGGATTCTTATTCAGAAACATTCTTCTCTAGTAGCAGTAAAACTCACAAAATCATTTGGTGCAATTAGTAGGCCAAGTAGCATGTACTGGAGGCTTGGTTTTAAGCACAGGATTGTACTCAAAGAAATTGGTGGGTCGGAGCTCAAATCCGCCGCTCAAAGTAGGCATCTACCGGAAAATCTTCCTGACAAGGAACATGATGGAAGCCCATTGTGTACCACAGCACTATGTCCTTGTTCTCAATATCCCTATTCCTGTAAATTCAATTCAAGAACAAGTAAGATTTCTGCATTCCTTCAACAATATTGATTAAACTAATCGTGTTCAATTGTTCATTAGTCAAACCTGGTGCTCCATACAGCCAACGTATCATCTCCTCGACTCCGATCAATGTACTGCCCACCTGCCCATTTTTTTGAGCAAGCGTGGGGGTTTGGTAGATCCTTTTCTTTTGTACCGATTTTTCTAGGATAAAATAGAACATGCATAAAAAAAATTAACAACTGTAAATGAATCTAGCAACTTGTGAGTTGGATTAAAACCTGAATTTAATTTCAGCCCAATAAATAATCGAGTTCGAGTTCAATTTATAATTTATTCAACTTGATAAATAATCAAGTTTGAGTTCAATTTTTTATTTATTCAACTACATTACAACATTTTCTTCTAAATTCATACGGTTAACTCTCTTCTTTTACTGATGAATGAACAATAATTCTTGATTGGTTAATTCTCACTATGCAGGATCTAATAATTAGTGAAAAAAGTATTGCTTTGTTAAATATCATTATTAATTGTTTTTAAGGGGCCTTACTGCATTCACTTACATTGAAACACTGACTGCCTTAAGTCATTAAGTGGAAGAATTTTTCAGATTTGCCCATAGATGGATCATGTTTGTCCGATCCACGAACGCCCCTGAGCTGGGCATTTGTTTCAACAGCGAAATTGGGCCTTGGAAATCACTGGACCATCATCATAATTCATAAGTGTCAAAGTTCTTGCCAAGAGCTAATAAAAGGAATAATAAAAATAAAAAGTAGAAAACAAGATGCCTGTTTAAAGGCTAATAACATTAATCAAGAGTTGGATTCATTAGTAACTAAATATTATTAGTAAAAAAAATAATAAGTAAAAAACATTTTGTAAGTTAATTTCAAAATAGAAGTGTTGACTTAATACTTAATTTACTTAAATAAATCAAGTCAATATAAGAGTGCCTCCTCAAAATTACTCAAAAAAAAA
>BPVZ01000053.1:717678-739458 GCA_020521535.1 Rubroshorea leprosula | reverse complement strand
CGTTAATATCTATTAACATTCTGTTATAGAAAATATGAAATTTAAATTTAAATTTATTTGTTAGTTCCGTTAATAAAATACTAACAAAACGTTAACAATTAGTTAACAGAGTTAACAGTTAGCTAACGAAATTAATAAAATGTTATAATTTGATATTAAATAAGGGTTATTTTCTTCAACTCGTATAGATGAGGGGTTAAAAGTGTTATAATATAAAGTAATGGGTTAAAACTTACAAATTTATTAAAGTAAATTACTAAAAATGTTATAATATAAGTAGAGAGAATAAAACCTATAAATTTATTAAGATAAAAAGCTAAAAAATAAGATTAAGCCTAACCTAAGATAAAAAACTAAAAAGTAAGATTAAGCCTAACCTAAAACCAATCTTCCCAAAGGCCCCACAAGACCCACAAAATGGGTTACAACCAGGGTTATCCTTTGACACGTGGCAAGACAGGCATACATGATAATCATGGGAACGGAGAATATGATCAATAGGATAATATGATGGAGGGGTTGAAAAAGAAAGATAAAAATCTTCGTGCTTTTAGCCGGGGAAGAGATGCAGAGAGGTAATGAATAGGTGTGATGGTGATGATGGCTAAGCACGCCTCCTTCTTCTTTTGAAGCAAGGGAAGGAATATATGATGATGATTCCCATTGCACGCTTTCGTCTCCATCCAATATTTGCACACACTTCTGAAGAAAAGAATATCACCAGAATTTTTGGTATTTGTCAACCCCAACCATAATCATACTCTTTTATCCTTTTCTCCTTCACACTAAACATTTTTATCGTGACCTTGTTAGGTTATACGTTATACATGGCCAAGGAGCTGGGCCTAAACAGGACTGGTCAACGGTCTTAGGCTTGGGACTGGTCTATCCGGTAGGTTGATCTTCGGCTATTATTTGATGAACCAACTCTAGTTAGTTTAGACTAAAAAATTTTTAATTTTTCTTTTTTATAGACCTTGGACCCCTCTACGAACATATAACGACTAGCCTTAGAAGTATTTTGGTAAAAAAAAAAAGTGGGAAATTTAATATAAAAAAAAATTTGGCAATTAGGATTGGCCCAAACTGAGACCAAAATTGAAACCAGCTCGACCCATAAGCATGGATAGCCGATTGCAATCTCAAGTATGGTCAACCCAAGATAGCCGATTTGGAACCAAGAGTGGTCCGGCCGGGCTTGGATGCCGTGTATGCTATACATTTCAAGGCAAGATCTTTTATGGTGGACTATTGTCTGGGCATTATCCTCATTGAAAAAGTGCAACTTCAAAACGAAATCAAAATTCTCCGTTAGATATAAATGTATGCAAGAACGGCTGAACTCGGGCACATGACAAAGACCATTTGCGTGTATAGAAGTGGACAAGAACTTGATCAAATACCCTGTGGATAAAAGAGCACAGCTTGAAAATTTTCAAGATGGCATCAATACAATCACGCGACCAAATCAACTTAGAAACCCCACGCTGTCTTTCCATTTTTTATGTCTATACCAAACTTACAAAGACCCAAAACGATTTTCGCTTTCTTTATCTATCTCTTCCTCTGTTTTTTTTTTCTTTTGTTCAGTGTCTCCAATGTAAGGAACACAAAATTTCGATAGATTTCACTTCCTCTTCCACACTCAAACCTAATGATAACACTTTTCAAATACTCTGCCTTCTTCCCCATTTATATTTAGGGCACATTCTTCTTTCCTCTGCATCCCTCTCCCTCTTTTCTTCCCTAACTCTGCTTTTGCCCTGTTTCTGTTCTGTTGTGTGTGTTTGTTTTAAGGTAACAGGACTAGAAAATGGGTGAGATATCTTGTCCAAATGGGATAAACAATGGCAATGGAGTCAATGGGAAGAGCCATACACCTTCGGGATACAGAAAGAGCTGCTGGTATGAGGAAGAGATTGAAGAAAACTTGAGATGGTCTTTTGCTCTTAATAGGTAAAATTTCTCTCTCTACATTAGGAAAAGTACATTTTCTCTCTCTAATCTTGAGCACATATGCATGCGTATGACTCGAACTACCTTTAATTTCTCAAGGAAGGCAACTAAAATTATATTTGATATTTTTGTGTTCTTGATTATTTTTTAATATTCACAAAAATTCAGTCCTGGTTTTCTCTTTTGGCATAGAGAACATACCCCATATGTCTAAAAAGAGAAAAAGTGTAATATACCTTGGTCAAGAAAAAAATAGACAGACACAAAAGAACAAAAATTAAAATATTAATTAACATGCTTTTTTCCTTATTGACACAGTATATTGCATACAGCAGCAACACAGTATCAGGACATTGCCCTTTTGGACACAAAACCCTTTGGAAAGGTTCACATCTACCCAAGTCCCCAAGAAAATTTGAAAATCAAATGATAGAACAAAAATCATAATTTCCTCAATATATTTCTCCCTTCTTGTGCTTAATTACAGGCTTTAGTCATTGATGGAAAGCTTCAAAGTGCAGAGGTAGACGAATTCATATACCATGAATGTCTTGTTCATCCACCTCTTCTTCATCATCCAAAGTATTCCCTTCTCCTTTATTAATTTTCGTTCGAATGTCACTGTGTTTCACTTTTACACCGAGCAAAATAATGAAATTATTAGTTGATATTACCATAATTTTTCTTTGATTTTAGTCCAAAGACTGTATTCATCATGGGAGGGGGTGAAGGCTCTACTGCAAGAGAAATTCTGAGGCACTTCAGTGTCGAAAAGTGTGTCATGTGTGACATCGATGAGGTAATTACTTAAAACATAAGAAGGAAATTTTCAGAGAGTAAATATTAACTCATATTTCATGTTGGAACAGGAGGTTGTGGAGTTCTGCAAGTCATACTTGGTTTCCAACAGGGAAGCATTCTGCGATCCCAGACTCGAGCTAGTCATCAACGATGCTAGAGCAGAGCTGATCAGCAGAAAAGAGTGCTATGATGTGATCATCGGAGACCTAGCTGACCCAATTGAGGGAGGTCCATGTTACAAACTCTACACCAAATCCTTCTACGAGTTCACCATCAAGTCTAGGCTCAATCCCTGTGGCATATTCGTGACACAGGTGAATAAAACTGACTTTTAGTACATTAGTTCCCACACTATTTTTGTCTTGTCTCTGTTATGTTTATGTTCATCCGTGCAAATTAGGGGACAAACAGAGGGATTAACGGAGTTCATTTGTCTAATTTTGTAGGCAGGACCAGCTGGAATATTCAGCCACACTGAAGTGTTTTCCTGCATATACAACACTTTACGGCAGGTTTTCAAGTGTAAGCAAGCAAAAAGTTCTTTTGATTTGAGGCTCATTTCCTTGTTTTTTCTTGTCTTTCTTTAAAGCTACAAGCATAAGTCAACGTAGAATATTTAAAATCTTTTACGTTTTTTTTACGTGCAGACGTTGTGCCGTATTCAGCTCACATTCCTTCGTATGCTGATACTTGGGGTTGGATCATGGTATGGAATCCAAGTTATAAAAATTAAGAACTTTAATTCATTAAGATGTGCATGAGGAGGAGTAAAGTTTCTATTAAATTACAGGCCTCAGATTCTCCTTTACTCCTGAGTGCTGAAGAATTAGACCTCAGAATGAAACAGAGGATTGAAGGAGAGAACAGATACCTTGATGGGAAAACATTTTCCTCTGCCTCTACGTTGAGCAAGGCTGTTCGAAACACGTAAATCAATTTTAAACTCAAGATCTCTAATTTCAAAGTCTCGTGTTCAAACTGTTAATTGACTTTAGCATATTGAGTGCTCATGGAGTGTGTGTGTGTGTGTTAATGGGTGCAGGCTGGAGAATGAGACCCATGTGTACACAGAGGGGACAGCAAGGTTCATATATGGGCACGGCAAACACAATCAAGAATGATAAAAGAATGGGAATGAAGTCAGCCCCCCATCTTAAGCACAGTAACATACAAGACCGCAAAGTGGATCAAAATGTCTCTCCTTTTGTGTTTTTCTTTTCTTGTTGCTTGTAAGGAATGATATAATTCTAATGAATGTGTGTTTTTCTTTTATTATCATCATAATTTTTTTACTGGTTGCAGTAATCATTTCATAGAACATACTTTATTTTTCTTTTTACTAAAGAATTAAGTTGAATTTTTTTTAATGAAAGAATTAAGTTGAATCTTAATCAAGAATGTAATGAGAAAATCCACTATTAGTATTGCATTTAAATAGAAATGGCAACAGGTCTCACAGGGGTCGAGACCCCCTCCCCATCCCTATTCCTATCAATGGCAGGTATGGAGATCCTCACGAGGATTTTTGGTAGGGAGCCAAAAATAATCTCCGTCCCCATACCTACAAGGAATGACGAGTATCCGTGGCTATACGAAGTTTTTTGAAAATATCAAATATATAAAATTTAACTTTTTTTTCTTATAAATTAAAAAATATAAATTTAAAATAACTCAAACAAATAAATATATTACACATATAGTCCAACAAAACAATGTCCAGCTGCAGCAAGCAAATATATACTGCCATACATATCTAGCACTCCAGCTCCAGCAGCATGTTCATAGAAAAAAAAACATAAACTGCAACATGCAATTGGCAATTAGCCGCAGACCTACAATTGGCAATTGTAATTTGCAATTTGTAGTTTACTTATTGTATTGAATTGGGTTTGGGAAGATTGGACAAAGAATTGGGCTAGCCTGGCAATATAAGTTGAGCTGCATTAACCAATTAAATTGAGTGAATAAAAATTAATTGGTAATATATTTATAAATATATATAAATTTATTTTTTTTATTATATATGAACCCCCACGGATTCTCATGGTACAGAGGAAATTCTCTACAAAACTTCACGAGAAAAAAAGTGCTTTCATCCCTGCTTCACAAGGAAAAATATTCTTGAAATCTCTATTCTCACGATAGGAATTCCTTGGACCTCTGTGGGTTTTGGAGGAAATTGCTATTCCTACATTTAAACCTTCGGCCAGAAAAAGAATTGCATTTAAAACCAATAAAAGAAAGTGACGGAGGTTCTATTCTTGTGTTCCCATAGTTATCACTCAATTAGCTCTAATATGTGTTGATGCATAAATTAGTTCAAAAGTTGACCTCAACCATGAAAATCTAAATTTAATACATCCTCGTGGTTGTTTTTTTTTTTTTTTTATTAATATTGAATTTTATAATAAAAAATAATTCTTTTTTTTCTTTAATTTTATTATATATTATGTAATTTAAATTTAAAATTTTTTATTTTTACTAAAATAAAATTTTCACTAATTACATACTTAGGTCATTAGTGTCCTCTCCATTGACATATGAAGCCCTAGAATTATGGTTTCAAGAAGGGACTAAAGTATTTATGTCAATACAAACCAAGTTATGAAGAGGAAGAAAGTGAAAGAAAGTGGAAAGACCTGCCCCTTGGTAATTGAGCGGTTAATAGCTTTTGGAGGGAGGTTTGCAACATTATGTTGCTGCCTAGCTGGTCACTTAACTGCTTGGGTACGTTGGGCCTCCATGTTCGGATAGCCCTTTACATGTCCAGTCCAACTCGGCTTGGTTCATGCTGAGGTGGTAGGGGTGAGCACTGGATCCAGATATATTTATATTATTTACGAGTACATTATTTATTAAGGTAAGCATCATATTTGAATTATAGAAAAAATAGTAAATAATGAATATAAAAATTATACATTTGTATATGTGAAGTTAAATAATAAATGTAGTGTGTAAAACTAATATTTAAATGGATCCTTATTATATATATATATATATGAGTAAAAATTTATTTATATATAAGTTTTACATAATATATTTACGTAAAATCTTAATTGTTTATTTATCAATTTTTAATGATTAAGATTTATTTATATTTATTAAAAATAATCATATTTTTATTTAAAAATTTATAATAAATTTTAAATATTAAAAATAAATAATAATTAATTAAAATTTTATATAAGTATAATATGTATAGTTTATACGTGAGAGCATGCCTCCTATGTATATAAAATTAAAACACCATCGATAGCCAAAAATTTAAAGAAGAAAACACTGCCAGACTTAACAAACGACATCGTTTTTAGTTTCTTTGAGAACAGAGCAACATAAGTGTAGTCAAATAAATGCCTTTGCATTTTCATCTTTGCTTCTGAGGCGACGCCTGGCACATGCACCCAATGAGAGAGGGAGCTGTGGCATTTAGACGTTCTGATATTTGAACACCTCCCATTTCCATGTGAAAGAGACGGCTCCAAATTAGTTCTCTGCCTATCCGCTCTTCAACTTCAAGGGATGAATGTTAAGCACACATCGGTTCGATGAATTGCCTCTGCGAAACTCTTATTCATCTTCATTCACCATTCTTCTCTTACTTATACAGTTCGCCTTATTCTCCATCATTAATTTCTTGAATGCTGTAATTCCATTGCTTTTAGCTCCTTTTCAACCCCATTTTGAGGCTTTTGTTGGTGCCAATACAGAATACGTGTGTTTCAAGAAACAAAATTTCATTGTTTAGTTGTTAGGTTTTGGTCTAAGATTTGGTATTTGTATGTGGGTTCGTTGTGCAGGGTGATAATTCAGTTGAAACTCAAATGGGCTAGTAAGAGCATGCATGTTTATCTGTTCCATGTGATGCTTTTGCCATTTTTAGTTCATTAGTGTTTCATTAACTACTGATTTTTCTTTGCATTTAATATGTTTCATAATTTGGTAATGCTTGTTGGTGTTTCTTTTTTTTTTTTGGTACATTATACAAGAAAAAATAACTCTCCCCTATTTTCAAATCCCTCTCACCTGACTCAAAACTCGAATTTGAGATTTTTAACTTAAACTCTTAACCGTTGAATCACCTCATTAGGTTACTTGTTTGTGTTTCCTTCCTACCCATTAAATGTTAGCTAGCATCTCAAATCACATGGATGTGTACCTCTTCAATGGAGTTTGGACAATAGTTTCTTTGATTATATTTGCATGGTTAGTGTGTTTCCAACAAAGTGCTGTATCCCTTGAATAAGAAGTCTCATTTCAGAATAGACTGTTTTTGATAACTAACATAGATGTCAGGTGTTAGCTGACATTATAAGAAATAAAAGGGGATGTAGATTAGTTGACTGACATTCTTTGTTACTCATTTCTTTAGGGGCAAATTACATAGGATTCGAGATTAACATAATTCTGCTCAAAACTGATATATTTATGGCAGAGTTAAACAGGCAAATATTTGGCAGGGTACTGTCCACGTGAAGAAATTGTGACATGGAGAGCAAGTCTTGAACAAACTTATGGCTGCACATGTACTTAACAACACAGAAATTGAATACAAGACAACATTTTTTGACAAAACTAATAGATGAGACCTAATAGGCATGAACAGAAGCAAGAGTCTACACAAACATTTATGGTTGTAACAAGATAAAGAACACAAGAAAAAATGACAATACAAAGACCTAATAGGCGCTTGCCATTCTTTTTTTCTTCTTCTTCTTTTTCTGGATTAACAACAAAATATTCTATATATATACTTGCCTCAAGAATACCCATCCACCCTCTGCATGAAAAAAGGAAGAAAAATTAGATTGAGATACTATTTGGAATTCCTTTTCCAGTAAGTCCACCCTCTTTAGTGTGATTTGAGGTGTTAGGAAAAAGCAGTGTGTATGGCATCCAAACTGGTCCAACTCTGTTTTTCAATCTGCTATTGTTATTCCTGTCCATAATTCTGTTTTCAATTTTTAGCAACTCATTTCCAAATCTCTCAAATGCAGCCAATGCTTCATCATCTGTGGTCCAATTGGGATTATCTGTCTGTCCAAGGTAAACTTCATCAGTTGAATGCCGGGACAAAATCTCTATCAAAGACACACCAAGGAGAGTTTGGAACTGGGCTGTGATTGTTTTCAGGAAGCCCTTTTCAAAATCTGATGCCAGCTCCGCATATTCAGGGGTGCCTGGTTCAGGCATAAAACGACGGCTTACAGTTGGCCTGTTAGGGAGGTAGCCAGCATAAGGGTATTGTCCAAAATTAACAGCTGCATGAAAAGCAGAAGCCAACCATATGATGATGGTGCATGATTTCACAAGATCAGCTCGTGTATTCATTTCAGGCCACCACGGTTCATCTTTCAGATCACCATGACCTACCTTGCGGAGCTCAGTCCACCATGACTGGAGTTCAGGGTCATCTTTGACCACTTGGTCTGCTGGGTAGTAGATGGAGCAATACTCACTTACCCAAGTTTCAATGGCTGACCAGATTTCTAGCCCATCAACTGCATACGGATAATCCTCTATCAGAAGTCTAAGGCCACGAGGGCATCTTGAGTCTTGAACTGCCATACCCCTGAAATGAAGTTTTGAAGTTGCAGATCAAAATTCATTCTCCCAAATGCTAAAACTACAAAAACCATCATCCACATCTATGTGGCTTATTACCTCTTAAGTAGATCATTGGGAAGTGCCTGCTCAATGAAATTCCAGTTCTTGTAGAGGACTGCAGACATTTCCAACGAATATTTACCTGGAAAGACTGTGTTCTCCAGCACACCACCAGCATTGATGAGTATATGGCGAGCCAGAGCATTTATATTCATTGTGTCACGGAAATGGGGATGCAAAAGCTTATATATGGGGTGAAGAGCACTCAACTGTCTATGAGTTGCAATTATAAACGGCTCTATCACAGCATGGGTGTTTAGCCTGCAGATGGATCAGAAAAAGACTATAATTCAAAGCCAAACTTTTAACCTTTGCTATCAAGCACTATTTTTATTTCAGTATCATACCAGTGGCTAATCAGTTGGTGATAGCCAGAATCATTGACAGCAGCATAAGCTTTGGCCAATTGCCAGATTGAACCTTCAACTCCATCCTCTGCTGGGGTAAAAACTTTGCTGACGGCACCATGGTGTTCCCCTTGGGGATGTGGCAAGCTCAACTCAATTGCCAATGGCTTCAACGTCCCATCATCTAGCAACAAGAGCACTGTTCTAGAGGCATAAGTCTTTGTGCTGGTGGAATTGATCCGAGTCAGGTATGGCATCAATGCATCATGATGATTTAATATAAATAGTTTCTTGGATCTTATTGCCTGAATGGAATGGTAGATTAGAACAAAAGAAAACCAATTAGTTATCTGGAGAAAACATAATAAATAAGTTTTTCACATGTAATTATACTAGACAATAAAAAGGTAGAACAGCAGATAATGAAATAATAAAACAGGTCAAGATTGAATCATACAGCATCTACTGTTAGCCCATTCATATTCTTCTCTATGTCCTCATTGGTTATGCTACTGTTCTGCTTGCCATACACTTTAGGATCTAGGTTGCTGGCTGGAGGGAATTCCTGAAGGCATATTTTAGAAAATTATGGAAAGGAGAATGCAGATTATTTTTATTGTGCGTGATGAGAATAATACATAAAGAACAGCTTATACAGGGGGATGTTATATCTTACACGTAGGCAACTGATTATGACTGGGTTGACTCCAGCAAGCATTTCTCGAGCAAATTCTTCATCTGTCCTCCAGGCAGTCTTGCTCTCTGTATTTATTTCATGAAAACCATTGTAGTTTAAAGGTCAAAACTGAAGATACCAATAATGATACCGTTTAGCCATGAAATGCATAAGAAAATGTTTTAATACCTTTAATCACAGAAGGCACTGGGAATTTTAAGCATCTCTCACCATCACTTCGGATAAGTTCCTTGATCATCTCCCAGGGAATGCAATCCCTTAGCTGCTTGAGACTGGGGCCATTTGGTAGTTTGACACCACCTTCATAGAGGTTAAGTACATCTTGAAAGGAGTCAAACTCATTTATGGTCTTGTCACATAATGAACCGATCTCTGGGAGCAATACTTGAAGCAAGGATTTCACAGCATATGCCAGAAAATCTGAGAACTTCACTTGACTGAACCGTTCATCTCTTGGAACATAAATGTTTAGACTTAGCAATGGCAGTCTGCTCTCACTATTGGGATCTGTTACAGTTACAAACATAAGTTGCTGACAGGAATCATCAAAGTAAATGGTGTTAACATATTATAGATCATCGTCAATGTCAGCATTAATATTCCTAAACACCCCAAACCATTAGGAAGCTCAAACCAAACATGAAGACCCATGAACAAGTAATAAGTTATCTAAAAAATAACTTGAGGAGGATTCTGACCTTTTTTAGTTGGTTTCCTACCAGTCTTCCCTCTTCTGGGGTATGGATACTCCTGTGTTCCACCAAGCACTGTGCGGCCATATTCTGGATCCTTGTCTGGATTTCCCAGGTCATTGTAGTAAGCATAGTCATAAACTCTATCCCACTCCTTGAGCATTCCTTTTCCATTTCCTCTAAGATTTTCAAGTTCTTCTTCTCTGTACTTCCGTAAGGGCTCCGGTGTTTGATGTGGAAGATAGGTCTAACAAAACATCATGGTCATTGTTAGTCAATCTGCTCATTATCTCACCTCAATCTTAATGGTAAAGAAAAGTACCAAACCTGTATGTAGGCTTAAAACCTTGAAAACAAAAATTTCCCAGATTGAATCCACTAATTATCTCATTTCCTCATTAACTACATTATTAACTAAATAATTAAGAATTTCTAGCACAATCATTGAGAAACTGATAATCTAGGAAGGTGGTGATCTTGGCAGGAGTCTGAGAGATCACTGGATTATGCTTTTATCAGGGAAAAGTTAAGTTCATAATGAAACTCCAAATGATTGAACTTAAAGAGCACAATCATGATAGGCACTGGCATACTGGGATGACAGGGTCCTAATAACATACTAAAAAGTTATGGAATGGAGTATGATCCTCACTGCATGACCATAAAGCATAAAGCATAACAATATAAATCAATCCACGAATTGTGTAACATAACAAGATCACAATCAAGATCTAAAGAGATTAAGCTTTGTCTACCTTGTTGGAAAAGAAGACGCGATTATATTTGTAGCGATGTTGTGGGTAGACCCAGGAATCACAGACGAAATGTATCCTGTCTTGTCCAGGAACACCTTCTAGAGTCACTGACCTGAGGTAAAACTGGCTGTGATGATGGTTCTTGATTATGAAAGCACCAGGAACACCCATAGACTCATCCCAGTCAAATGTAGCAGAGAAGACAGTGTCCCCTGCTGTTAGGGGTGTAATTGTTGTAATCCACTTCTCTAAGAAAGCTGGCTTTCCAAGCTTGCCTCCAAACCCTTTAGCTAAACACATAGGGGATACAAGAATCAAATCACAAATTTAACAAAATCAATAGTTTTTTTTTTTTTTTTTCCCCTTTTGTTAACTGCAAGATTGAGAATTTGAGATGAGAATGAGAAATGACTGTTGATTGTTAGTCAAAGAAACGGAAATTTCCCAAAAAAACTTGTTAAGCAACGCATTCTTCTAATGAGTTAGTTTCTCTGTTTCTTGTATGGATGCAAGAAGACTGAAGAAACTACAGAAGAATCAATTTTTCACCAAATTAAGTTCATGAAGGGACAGGGTAGAAAATAGGAAACCTTAATCGAAGAGGAAAGAATCAAATCAAGCTACATGCTTTCTATCTTCTTTTCTGTTCTTGAAGTGTAACAGAACGATAGACAATGGCTAGAAGAAGATACATGATGCTTGATTCAATCACTGACCTCTTTGTATTCAGAAAAAAGGGACTAACCTGGGTCGGTATGAGTGGCACTGACAAGCTGAAAAGAAACACCCTTGCCAAAGCACTCATGAAACCGATCAAGAACGGAAGCTTTGACATCAGTTAAGTCCAACACATTCTTCTTCATCAACACCACTGTCCCTTTGATCTTCAGCTTCATCTCTTCCACCTCACCCTTCGCATCTGTTTCTGGGTGTCCGCAGAACATCTTCATTACCTTCCTCTTGAACATCTGTGCAGTTGGACAACTCCCCATGAAAGAAACGATGAAGCTCCAGAGTTAAACCTGGCGTGCAGAAGAATTCTACCAATAATCAGGTTGTTGATGATGTTGGGGATTATAAACAGAAGGGGTGTTTTTTTCATATATATATAGACAGAGTCATGGGAGTCCACTCAGATTTGTAATATTAGTTAAATATTTTCTTTTCTTTTTTTTCACAAAGATATATTTCATATATATTGGTAGTAGTATTAACATTTCATCATGGTTTTACAATTTAAACTGTAATAAATTATAAAAAAAAACATTCTTCGATGGAGCCACCTGCCTTCTCATGGCTATGTAGTCCCATAATTTAACGCTTACTGTTTTGTGTATCTAATAAGAAGAGTTATATGAAAAATCAGTTTGTGTTGGGAAATATTTAAATGCTTTTAATAATAATATATAAATTATAATTAAGTTTTCTAATCATGATTAATAAAAACATTTTTGTATTACTTAACTACTCTATTTTTTTTCCCTTGTTTTCATTATGATTTCTTAACTTGGGAAAGACTTAGCCTTGATGTTTATGTATGCTTACATCCCCATGATTCATAAAGGTTTTTTGTTTTTCTTTTTTTTTTTGTCTTTTTTTTTATATTAATCTTCAATATTTAAAAATTATATTAAATTTTAATTAATTCGAAATCAAATCACATCAAATTTTATAAATGAGAATTCTCCTAACACTTTTTTTTTTTATTTACGATACTTAAACTTAAAATTTATTCAAAAAAAAATAATTTTTTTCATTTAAACTAACAAACTAGTGATATAATTCATCAAGGTTTAGTAATACTATTTAATAACAACAATTGATGGGTCATGGGTCCTTTAAGGGGTACAGTACTTATCTCTTCACTGATGGATAATCAAAGCATAAGACTCCACCATGCACCAGCCCCTTTTCATTGGTCCTTTTTACATTTCTTTGTCTGCATTGAAATAGGACAGCTTGCGTTTGTTTTTTCTACAATTATTATCTACCATAGGGTTTGGTATAGGATTGTATAAGACCATATTTTACATATTGTCCGACTCCAGAGTTGATGACTGTCTGATTCTCTTTGTATTTTCTTCTTTTTTTTTTTTGAACAAGGGAAAATTTGAAAGGAAGAGGATAGAGAACTGCTATCGTAGCTTTAACTCTGACTAAAGCTAAAATATAGGTGCTTTTGAACCAATGCAACTAAAGTTGTGGGTACATTAATTCTCTTTGTACGAGGACATTATTATTGTGCTTTTTGGTAATTTGCAGAACCTTTAAATGAATATGAACTTTTAATTCAAATTGACTGGTATTCATAATTCTTAGGTGTCAAAATTAAGATATAAAAGGATCAACAATGTGTTTGTACAATTTAAATTGTGCAATTTAAATTACACAATTTAAACTATTAAATGAAAAAACTTTTTTAGTGCTAAGAGTTATCTCGTATTAAATATTTCATGTTTTGGGATTGAAAAATAATTTTTTTATAATCTTTTTCTGTCATCTTTTTGTATAATTTGATGTTTCATTTAAATAGTTAGTTTTTTTAATTCATGTGAGACTCATGATATTAAATGCATCTACTCATTTAATGACATGTGAAAGTTACATAAAAAGATGATATAAAAAGGTTGTCCCCATGACATCACATTTTGTGATTTGGAATACAAAATAAAAACCTCTTAAAAGAACATAAGGGTGTTTGAATTAGCTATTTAGATGCAATTAATAACTATTATCCAACAAATAATTGTTGTTGTTTATAATTCAATGCATCTATTTATTTAATTATAATTAACAGTTGATCACAGTCTTTAAAATGTCAAAACAAACATCCCTATTAAGGATTATTTGGTATAGTCACTTGAAAATAATAATTAGTAGTTTCATCTAATTTCATGATTAATAATAGGTATTATTAATAATTCAAATACTTTTAATTTACTAGATCAAATGAAACCATTAACCCCTAACAACTAATTTTAAATTACTCTATCCAACAATCTCTTAATGTTTTAGTGGTGACAGGGCTGCTTCATTTGAAATTTAAATATGTCAATTGAATCTAATATATAAATTATGACCAATTTAATTATATAAAAGTACTAAGTATTTCCAATTTAATTAGAACGTTTCTGCTTAATAACTCACTTGCCCTGGGCGGTACTAAATTAATATAATATGATTAAAATAATAGACAAACTTTGATTAAGATTATAAATCAGTTTTACAGATCAGCAAATCTGGAGTTATTCTATTTCCAAAGGAGAGCGACAGGCTTTTGCAAAATTGAAGAAAAAAAATCAAAGATTCCATCCCAGACCAATTTGCACACCTACCCACACACTTGCGCAGAAACGTAAGCACCCTTGTACTGTTGGTAGGATTTTTTTTTCACTGAGTTTACTATTTTGCAATTTATATTGTATTATATTATAAAATATTAATTATTAAATAAAATATTTTTTATTATTTGTTTAAAAATTTAATAATTAATATTTTATAATTTAATATAATTTAAATTATAAAATACTATTTTATTTTCTCTTTAGTAATATTTTTTGAAAAAATATATTATATAATTTGAATTATTTTAAATTATATAATTTTAATTATTAAATAAAATAAATCGTTGATATTGAAATTTTTTTAATAAATTTTATTTTATAATTTAATGTAATTTAAACTATAAAAAAAACTCATTTTCTTTTTGAAAAAGAAAATCACATTTTAATCCCCTAACAGACTTCATTTTTCTCAATTTAAAAAACAAAAATCTTGTTTTGAAAGGTTTCATCCTGGATCAAATTAGGCATACTAGGCAAAGAAGGGTGAACAGATTGCTCCGGGTCTAGAGAAGAGGGCGGAATTGACCTGACACTGTGTAGGGTGAACCAAGACCTATCACCATAAGATAAGGTTTGGTTTCAAATTCGGACAAAATCCTACTTTGAATCCCTCATTTTACAAAATTTAAAATTTTTAGTTTTTCACCTTATATTATAAAATTTTTAATTTTTTACCTTATTAAATTTATAGGTTTTAGCCTCTTACCTATTAAAATCAAAGAAAATAGCCCTCATTTTATATTGATTATCAATTCTGTTAGCTGAAAGTAGATTTTGATCAACTAACAGTTAACTAATAGTCAGTTAACAGAATTAACAAAATATTATAAAATTAATTCTATTAATTCTGTTAGCTGAAAAAAAGTTTTAGCTGAAAGAAGGTTTTTATCAATTAACATTTAACAGTCAACTAATAGTCAGTTAATAAAATTAATAATTAGTTAATAAAACTAACAAAATGTTATAAAGTGATAACTATTTTTTTTAATTTTAATAGATAAGGTGTTAAAAGTGTCATAATATAAGATAAGAGGTTAAAACCTATAAATCTAATAAAATAAGGAGTTAAAACTTATAAATCTAATAAGATAATAAATTAAAAGTATCATAATATAAAATAATAAACTAAAACGTTCAAACTTAATAAGGTGAAGTGCTAAAAATAGGCTTTTACCTCAAATTCTAGTGTCATTCTCTAAAAACACGTGGACCATGGACCATGAAATGAACCCTTGGAACCCCGATCATTGTTTAAGGAAAAGAAATCGATGGCTAGATAAGAAAAGAAGGGCCATTTAGTATTTATTTAAAAAGTTTTAATATATATTGGAAGATGTGGTTTCAAATTGTAGGAACCATTCTCTAAAACCCTGTGGACCATGGAATGAACCCTCCGAACCCCAATCATTGTTTGAGGAAAAGAAATCGATGGCTAAGCAAGGAAAGAAAATTTATTTGGTATTTATTTCAAATTTTTTTATATATTGCCTAACATTATATTATATGTTTTAGTGACCATTCCCTTGATAAAAGGTGTTAAGACGTGAAGTTTGGATTTAATATCCAAGTATTATTTTTTATCTCCAAAAATTCCTTGAGTTCAAAAAAAAAATTCTTTATACATTAGTTAAGAGACAATTTAAGGTTAAAATTAAGAGAATTCAAATATGATACCGTCCATATGGCCAAAATTAAAATTAAAAAAAAAAAAAAAGAGAGAGAGAGAGAGAAGAAGAAGCTGTAGTTTTGCCTCTGAATCGATCCCTAAACATTTTGATTCTATGATATCGACCACAAAAAATTAGTATTTTCTAGTTCTACCCCTGCTTTGCTCTCCATGACTCAAACCTTAGCCAATTAATGGTAATTTTGTCAATGTCACCGATACAATAGTCCTTCGAGACTATTAATCTAAAGCAATTTTCTTGATTAATGACGATAGGGCCCGGCTCGTTGTGTGCTAGCGACTTGTAACATCTCATTACACCTTACACCTACATTTTGAAAGTGTTTGAATTGCCATTTCAGAAAAAATTATCAATTGTTAATTTTAAATGAACGAATTAAATATTGAAAATTATAAATAATTATTATTATTAACTATTAAATTTTCATCTGAATCGTTAATCTAAAGACTCATTTTTTCTTTTTTAGATGGTCAAGTGTTTCCCAATCTAATTTTGATACACTTCAAAACTAATCTTTTTTTGATGAATACCTTACACCTACTGCTAGATGTACAATATAACCACAAAAAATCTCGAGATTAATGTAGTTTAGATCATCTTTCTTTCTTTCCTTTTTTTTTTTTTTTTGAAAAAGACCTACCTAAAAGATCAATCCTTTTTTGGATAAAATGTGAATTTTGTTCATCTAAAAGCTAAGTATACAGCAAAGCAACTATAAAATTTATATTGTAATTAATATTTTTAAAAATTAATTGATAAATTAAATACTATATTTATGTAGGTTATACATGTTATTTTTTAAATTGATCTTATATTTATAATTCATTGATTAAAAAAATTTTATTTATTAACATATATTTATTAGTATTAAATTTATATAATTAACAAACTAATTAAACCTATTGAATCAATCTAAAAATTAATATGTATAATTTGTATAAATACAATTTTCAAATTAACTATTAATTTTAAAAAATATTGATTAAATTAAAAATGACTTCTCAAAAATTTCGTAAAGAAAACGTATCTTTGCATAGAATCAATAGGACACCATGGAAGTTGACACGAGTTTATTTTATTTTGAACATAATTATTAAAGGGTAGTCATCATCATCTGTCCCCCCAACTTTAATTTCTAATTGGAAAGATTAATTATCTCATTCTTCTTCCTCTCAATTTTTTTTTTTTTTTTAAATTTGAATAAAATATTGGAGTGATGTTAAATTGTTTGATGATATGCTGGCATCTCAGACAATGGTTGTATGACATTAAATCATTTTGTGTGATTTAAGTGGGAACTTAATTAAACGACTTCAGCAGAAGCCCGCGAGTTGCGCTCAGTTTGTTTAATGAATCTTTTTTAGTTTTCAGTTTAGCTTCATTAATTATGAGTTGTTGGATTTGGATCCCTAGTAGTATTGTTTTTTTAACAAAACTAAGGATATATTGATAATAAAATAATTATAGTGTACTCGTGATTTGTGATCTCGACAGTATATAAAAATTAAGAAGTATAATTTTTAATACAAATTAATATTCATGTCATAGATAAATTTAACTAATGTGTTTAAGGAGCTAATAATGAAATGTCTACATAAATATTGCAATCATACTCAAATTTAAGTTTTACTCTAATTTACTAAGATATAAAATATTAACATATTACTAGAAAGGTAATAATAAAGTTACAAGATGTAAGAATATTATTTTTTAAACTTCTATTTTTACCTATTGTACCAACGTGGAGGAGAGTAAGTATCTTGGCAGAACAAAATTTCCTTTCCAATATGGTACGTACCCTGCAAATATTAGTATATTAATATCTTTTTTTTTTTCTCCCTTTTGTTTGACAGTATGATGTATGAAATCCTTGAATTAAAAAAAAAATATAATTAAAGATATGTCATTTTTTCTTTATTAGTTAAAGTCATTATCTATTAAAGAATTTTAATTAAAATATAACCTTACACGTCCATTCATTCATTTATTAAAAAATTTTGCAAAAATCATATAATTGATTAGAAAATTCTGCAAGGTGAGAGCCTTTATTATTAAGAAAAAAAAGAAGAAGTCATATCCTTAATGAAAAAGTTTTGAAAAATTTTATTCTTATTAATACCAAATTTCAAAGAATTGATAGAGAAAGGGGAGGGAAGTTTCACAAAAGAAAGAGATTGAGAGAGAGAGGCCTATCACGCGGCTAGAGTTTTTCCCCTACCCAGCGCAAGAGCTAAATAACCAACCACATCTTTAGTAGTATTGAGTAGTAGAAATAGGGTTAAAAGTGTGATGTTAAAAAAGTAAATATATTTTTGATTCATTTTATTTGTTACAATATGTGTTTTTAAGTATTTTTTTTATAATACATGAATGATAATTAATTTTTTTTCTAAATTTATAATTTTATTAAATAATTTAATTATCATCTATAAAAATATCACAAAAAAATACGTGTTGTAACAACTATAAAATGAATTAAAGGTACTATCAATTAATTTAATTCACTCGTTTGGGAGAAAAAATAGTGACTACAAATTGAGAATTGTTGTTAACAAATATTAATTTTCATGATAAAAATGCATTTAGAACATCCAATCAATAATGCCTCAACAACCTGTCATGGGCCTCATGGCACATGCAGTCAACAGCAAGTCAAAATGATAATTATTTGAAATTTTCCATTTTTTTTTTCGGCCAACCAAGTAGGGAAATTTGCAATTCACTTCCCTAACAAACATGTATTTTGTTTGGCACAGTCAATCTCTAATAAGCACTTAGTTATCTTGGAAGCAGAATATCAGCTTTTAATTAGGAATTTGTTTGGAAAAGTTTTTTCTTTTTATTTTGATTATTTACAAATACTTTTTTCTCTTTTATGTTTAAAAATTTATTCGTAGAAAGTTGTTTTTTAATTGTAAAATACTTAAAAACAAATTTTAAATTACTTTAAGAGGGTATTTAGTAGAACTTAAAAAGTATCTTACTTAAATAGCTAGCTAGATCTCATGGGTTTGCTTCTGCTCGGTTGATTCCCTCCTTTTCTTGCTTGGCATGGAAAGAATCCAAGCAAGGTATAGGATAAACAAATCAAAGTACTAATATCTATAGGAGATTTAGAAAAGTGTTTTAGAATTTCGAATTAGAACCCTCTTCTACCGAAAGAAAAAGGAGGGTTATAAAGGAATATAAGACCATATATGGTCCATTTTACTCCTTTTCCTTCTTTTCTTCTAAAGGAAAGCAATATTATTAAAAGTGTTTTTGGGGGGCGGGGGGGGGGGGTGAGTGAGGTGGGAAAGAAACTGGTAAAGAGATGGAAAAAGGTAACAATATGGAGAATTTTCTTTACATCAATATTCTTTACTTAAAGCGGTTTTCGATTACATATTGTCAAGTAAAGAAGTGATCAATTGGTGTGGCAGTGGATAAATTTCTTCTTTCTAAAAAAAATTTCATACGAAGCTTTTTGATTTAGATTGTTGTTCACACTCACATCTCACGATGTGATTAGAATCTAATGTCTCTTAAGATATGTCAATCCCTTTACCACTGAATTGCAAATCTTATTAGAATGAATGATATTCTGTTCCTTTAAAATCATACTCAAGCTAAAGTGATACAAGGATAGGTCAATGAGATTTTGATTCTCTTTCTTTTTTTTTTTTCCATCGATCTAAAAGAACATTAATATATGAATACACATATGTACCAACGTACTTTACATTAAGGGAAAAAAAAAATTATAATCAATCGCAATCCAAAATTTTTTATAATAATTAAAAAGTTTGAATCTAAAATCTTGATTAAAAATGGTATACAAAGAAAAAATTTATGAAAAATGGTTTTCAAGTTTTGTTTGAAGTCATGAATAATACTTTAGACTGGTAGTATATCAAATAAAGATTACATTTCCTCCTAATTAATGGCATGCCCACACCAATATTAATTAATCCCCTATTTTTTAATAAAGTTAATCAAAAAGTAAAACGAGACAACGATGCTTTGGAAGCCATCTCAAGTCTTCTATAAAAGTGCATGATGAACGTAATTCTTTGATTCACTCCCTTCTTTTTCTACCCAAAGTCCAACAAATTGTTAACTTTTTCTTTCTTCCATCTTTATAAATTCTGATTTACCACCACTAGTTGATTTTGGCAGGCATATTGTCAATTCACATTGTCATTTCATTTCTTTTTTGAACTAAGGAGAACTCATATATTAAGATAAACGTTCATACGGTATCTACATAAAATCTTTTTTTATCTAAACGACAAAAACAACTACCGGAACACAAAGCACAACTGGAGATTACAGTTAAAAATAAATCAAGTTCAACAAGGATAAATAAAGAAATACAGTGAAAATTCATACGAACAACCTCTAAGAAACTTAATTTACAAATTCTTTTGGTCGATCGTTCCGGATAAATTGGATATCCTTCAATCTACTCTTGAAGATGAGCTCACTTTCCAAGATGTAGTGGCAAGGAGATCCAAGCAACCAGCAACCAACGCCTAATATTTGCTTTAATGTCTTGTTGACCACCAGATCTGAGTAAACAAATAAGAAAACCAAAAAAACAGTAAGAAAAAATGAAAAGAACTATCAGATGGGGTCACAAAACAAACCGATAGACCACTCGAGGTGGTCAACGGACAGAGGAGCATGAAAGGCTAGCTCCACCCTGCTTGAGAAGCCGACGGGCTTCCAAGCATCAAAAACTCGCGAAGCCTGACGGCTTCCGAGCCCCAAAAAAGCAGAGGTTTGTGAAGGGTTTAGTAAGAAGAAGCTGGAGAATTCTAGAGAAGAGAGAGAAGTTTAACACTTAATTAGTTTAATCATTTACACTTTGTCATTTCATTTCTTAATTAATCTTTTAAAGGGGAAAAAAAAACGTGAGATATCCTATTGTTCTGGTTATTGACCGACAAACAACGTCACAAGAAAATTAAGGGTAATAATATATAGACAATATATTTGTATAATTTTTGTTTAGAATTTTAACATTTAATCATATAAATAAATAAATAAATATAATATCATATATTTTAATAAAATAAAAATAATCAATTAGTAAATAATAAATAAATTTGTATGAAAAAATTATAAAATAAAAATTATCTCTCAATCATTTTTCAAAAATTAATTACTACCATGTTATTAGGTTAGAAGCCAAGTTTGTTGTGATGATCAAAGTTTCATGCATGGTTTTGCTTATTTTGTCCCCCAAATTAAACACACCTTTCCTTTTGCAGCTGCAGCCCCATCACGTTGCATGCACCTAACGCACCGCGCCCATGCGTAGACTGAGATCTGTCGTCTATGCTAGAATGTTGTGCCTGCTAATTGAATCACTCAACCTCATCAATTAAATGGGTTCTACCTGAAGTATTAATAATTTCTTCACACCATGTGAGTACCCAAACAAGACAAAAAATCGAACCAAACTTTTAGATCCAATGGTTCGATCTCATGTTTTAAGTACTTGGGTGTGGTGGTCGAAGTTTCGAACTCTATCACCGTCGTGAATTCTACCAAAAGCAATCTAATGGCCGCGTGTCTCATTTGAGGGGGTAGAATGTTCACCAATTTTGGAGATCGAATCCCTGTTATTAACAACTAATTCATACTAAGTTTTAACCATTACCATTGTCAAAAAAAAAAAAAAAAAATCATTGTACTAGGCCGCATGTCAACATAAAAGTTGAGATTTCGCGACCTAATTATGATTGTTAATTTATTCTATTCTGGCATATGCCAAGTTTTCCCTTTATATATATATATATATAGAGTTTTATGCTGTGTTTAGTTGTTGTAATTTGTATTTTATATATAG
>BPVZ01000053.1:706918-717578 GCA_020521535.1 Rubroshorea leprosula | reverse complement strand
ACAACAATAATATAGAAACAATTTTAATTTAACAGTTAATAAAATTAAAATTATTTTTTTTTTCTAACTATTAATGAACATAATATAATTAATATAGCATTAATTTGTATTTTAAGGGCAGAAATTAAAATAACCTTCTCTTTTTATGTCACTTGATTTTGTGAGAAATTTTGGTGTGGAAAATTTTTAACTCTAAATCCTTTATTAATGGTATTACTACACGGCTAGGGTTTGACTTTGAGGTTTAGGGATCACTGAGCATTTAAAATTTGTTCATAATAAGGAGTCAAGGTACCATTGCAAACTCAATTTATTATCAAATAAATGAGTGCTGCGTTGAAGATGTTTTCATAGTTATGAATTTGAGTTAATGTTGAATATCTTAAGTGTGAAGTAATTTGAAAAAGTGAACAAATTTTCTCTATTGTAAAGTTATCAAGGCTGTTTTTTTTATTAACTTTCATATCTCTTATAAATTTTTATTATCAGTGTTTTTGCTGATTAATAAAAAAAAAAACAAAAATGGATCCATAGAAGAAAAATTATTTAACAAAATTAAAATAACATATTTTTAGGATATAAGATAATATTAAAAAAATATTTATCAATTAAATTTTTAAAAAATTAAGAAATTTTTTAATTACTTTATTTAAATAAACTCTCATTAAAAAAATTAAAAAAACTTATTTTTAAATCACAATTAAGTTTATTTTATTTTTTTAAATGATACTTTAATAAAAACAATATAATTTAAAGTGCTTATTTTCTTAATTTTTAAAAAATTTAATTAACAAACACCAATTTTTATTTTTAAAACATAAATTATACTATTTTTTTCTTATAATGCTTCTACTAAAATAACGTTTTTTACTACTTTTTTCTTATACTCCAAATTGAGGGATGATGCGAATATTTCATAAAAAATTAAGAAATATTAAGAAGAAAAACAGTAAAAAAAAAATTGAAAAAGAAAGAAAGAGACACAATCTAAATTGGGGACAGTGTCAAAGTCTTCTCTTTCTATGATTCTATTCTCACAATCTCGGGCAGGGGCTGAGGGAGCGGTAAAAGCTGCACCGTGAGAGATCTCCACGCAAATACTCTTCCTTGCTCCTTGTTCCTTCTTCTTCTGTCTACTATTACTTCTTTAGATCTGCAATTCAGCCATATTTCAATTCTTGGCCAACAGAAGAAAAAAAAAAAAAATGAAAAACCATTTATTCAATTGATCTTGCTAAATTCATTCGCAATCAATTGGGTTTTTCCCCCATCCATTTCTTGTCGAGATTCATACGACTATACGTAAATTAATTACCCTTTTATGTTTAATAGAGGAAATTAAAAGTGGGTTTTTGATAATAGTATGTGAGCAGAATGGGGTCGGGAAAAGGCGCGACTTCGTCTTCCCAGGATATGGATATGTCGATCACAGGTGAGTTCTTGATTTTCCTTGATTCGTATTTTTATTTTTATTTATTCTGTTTTATTGGGTTACTGATTATCTCTTGATTTCGATGTGGGTAATTATATTATCTCAACTTTGTAGTAGTTTTTATGAATTTTTTTATTGGATTGAAATTTTGATATAAGAATGAAATGAGCTCGGGTGTTTCAGATCTCTAATAAATTTATTATCTTGTTGGTTGATTGGTTGGTTAGTTATTGCTTCACCAAATAGTAAAGCTAACTGCCTTTTGTTTTTTGGTTTAAAGATGTTTAGTTAGATGAATACGATCTGATTTTGTGGAGGAGGAAAATCATAAATTGAGTTTGAGTGAGTAGGAGAGCAGTTTAGAAACTTGAAGAATGAAAGGCAAAGTATATGGATAGACTGCTCTTTGTTGGGTTGTGTCTGGACCAGGTAGACTGCTAACGTGTGTTTTATGGGGTACCTGCAAATTCCATGTTCAGTGACATTATAGTTGCAACGGAAATGATCAGGGTGCAAGAGTTGTTTTTTAGTAGATAGTAAAGAATATTCTGGTGGAGATTGCCCTTTAGAATTGTTGTGTTGGAATTTCCATCCAAAGGGTGTAGGAATTGTAAATTTAGGTATTAAATGATTTTAGAATTTTGAGAATTTTTTTTTTTTTTTGGGTACAAATTTTGACTTAATAGTTGATTCTCTATGTGACTCGGTTGCTTTTTGGGTTGGGCAAAACGTAAAGGAAGGTGCAATTGATTAAATGGAATCTTTTGAAGGATGTAGCTTTGGTTATTAGGATGAGCAATTGATGATTTCACATCTACTTGGTGGTGGCAAATTTTCCCCTTCTATTCAATTACTTGATCCCCTTCACTTTCCTGAATGAAGCAGGAATAAGTTTAAGAATTGTTTTTTTTTTTTGTTTCATCCTGGCAGTAAAATTTATCTTAGAAATCATATAATGGTTATATTTAGTCATGAAGCTCAATCAATTGCTATCAGCTGATGGACATCCTTTATTTTGCAGAGCTACGTGAGAAGCATCAGCAAGAACTGAAAAATCTCACATTGACAACACAACCCTACAAAACTTTAAAATTTTTTGTTTTGGCCATGATTGAATACTTTAAGCGATCAATAGTATATCTTTTGGTGAAAGGTGGCTGGCTTATGCTTTTAAGTACTGCATTTGTTGCTTTTGGAGTTCTACTTGTCACCATTGATGGCCCTCATGAAAAGGTAATTGACATTGTACATTTACAAGTTTAGTAGAAGCAATGAATACTAGTCAATGACTTGAAAAAAAATTTTCTTTCAGCATATCAAGGAACTATCTGAGTATGCCCGATTTGGATTGTGGTGGATTGCACTTGGTGTTGCATCTTCAATCGGCCTTGGTAAGAAGCATTTGTTTTCATGAAGATTGTTTAGGTATTGCTTGGAAAATATTATTCCTCATGAATTTAAACAACTAAAATTAAGAGGCATCTCTGGCTGCTGCCTTAGTCATTGTAGTTTTGTACTTCAAAACTCTTCCAATAACCGTTGGCATGCTATGGCCGATATCAAATTATATTGCAGCTGCAACTTACAAAAATTAAAGTTTATATGTTGAAGTTAGAAGTCTGTCACACTCTTCCTCAAAATCCACAATGCTTAAAATGAATTTTGGGCTCTGTGCAGTGATTTCTGCATATTGTAATTTTAATGTCTGGTAAGTTTTGGAATTACATTTCACCTAGGTTCAAGCCATCGATATGTAATATTTGAGAGCGGACAGTAGCATGCTACATGATAGAGGATAAAAGATGTAAAAATGTTCTTCATGCATTTCAGTTAGAATAATTAATTATATTTAAGGGATTAAGAATATAAATACTTTGGAGTGTTGAGATAATGTGTGAGTGTAACATACCAACCAAGTTGAAAGGTAAGTCCTATATAAGTCACTATTCGACCAGTTAGGCTTTATCCTGAGTTTTTGGCAGTTACAAATAACCTGCTCTTCAATGAGCTTAGAATGAGATGAAGATGCAAAGGTGGATGAGAGGGCATTCATTCAAGAAATGTAAAATAAGGTGGTAAAGGTGGCATTGGTTTCAGACAAAAGTAAGAGTAGGACAAGTTGATGGTTTGATATTGTACAATGAATGCCTAGGAATGCTTCGGTAGGTAGTGACATGATTTAGGTTGACTAATTGAAGAGGGGTAGAGGTAGGCTGGAGATTAAGTAATAAGTAGTAAGACATGAGATGAGACGTAGCAGTTTTTTAGCTTCAAGGGAAGATGATGGGGAAAAGAAAAGCTGCATTCAGTTGAACTTAATGCAGTATCTGGATTGATTTGGTCTGTTTTCTAACCCATTTTAAGTTGTAGGTTTAGTTTATTGCTTTTGCTTTTTCAAGCTTCTGGTGTGGTCCTTCTAACAATTCAATTTTATGAGGTCTGGAATCCATTTAAAGTTTCAAAGTCTGATAATGTATTTCTATTGTAAAGTACGTTTATTGTTTTTCATTTTGGCAGTGTTTCTTGATCTTTTATCTTATTTTTCTCCTTTACATTCTCAATTTCAGGATCTGGTCTACACACCTTTGTCCTTTATTTGGGTCCTCATATTGCCCTGTTTACTATAAAAGCAATGCAATGTGGCCGAGTTGATCTGAAAAGTGCTCCATATGATACAATACAGTTGAAAAGAGGTCCTTCATGGCTGGACAAATCCTGTGAAGAATTTGGGCCCCCATTGTTTCAGTCATCACATGGGTTACAGGTTCCTCTTAGCAGCATATTGCCAAAGGTTCAAATGGAGGCTATCTTATGGGGTGTTGGGACCACACTAGGGGAGCTTCCTCCATATTTTCTCTCAAGGGCAGGTACGAGGGCAAACCCTTTTTATTTTCTAAAATTACATTGCTAATTAATTTATATGGCACACTGTGGAGGATATCAAGTCCATGGAGAGGTGGTTGGAGGTTAATATGTTGTATAGTGGAAAATAGGACATCTACATTAGGGTTGATATTTCACTTTAAGCATAATTGTTTTTCATTTTTCTTTGGCTTCAGTTCATGAACATTGTTTCGGTTGCTTTATTAAAGCTTTCGTATTCCGGTGTACAGTAGGATATTCTGGAGCCAATTCATAAGTCAATAAAAATTGGCTCTCATGGTTCTCAGATTAACTGAATTTGAGTAGCAGCAGTTTGATTTATAATCTTGTTTATTGAAATTAACTTGGATAGACATTTTCATTAAATTTCATCTTAGTTTTCATTGTATTTCAACCTCTTCAAATTATTTAACTTTTCATTTGAAGTTGAGATTAAACCTTTTCTCTTTAAGCAGCTTGTGGGAATTCCCCTTTGACGTGAACCTGGAATGATTCATGATGTCAAGTTATATAGGGAGAAATGTGTAATGAAATTTGAACACATCAAATATGTAATTAAATAGTCTAATCTTTCAGCTTTTTGTGCAGCAAGTATGTCAGGAAGCAAAGTGAATTCCATGGAAGAATTGGAAGATTCCTCAAGTGAGGATAATGGATTCATGGCTACACATCTGAAACTGATCAAATGCTGGCTTTGGTCTCACATCCAACATTTGAACTTCTTCACAATTTTAGTGCTAGCTTCGGTTAGTTTCAATTTCTTCTAATTTCTTGGCATTCTCTTTTTTGCGTTTGTTCTTGTGTGTATGCTTATGCCTATGCTTATGCATGTCTGTTCATAAAAATGTCCTAAAGATATACAGATACTAAATCTGAATCCATCCATTCTAAGGTGCAGAATCTCTGGCTGACACTTCCAAATAAAATACTTTCCCAGTGGAAACTAAAATACCTATTAAAAAATTTGGCATAGCTCAATGGTTTTCTTTTAGATTTTTTGCTTAGGTAAATATCATTCAACATTCTAACTTATGTTCTTTATGAAGTGTTACAGTTGTTCCAAGGTCAGTTTGGAGAAAACACAGTGGTGTTTAAATGTGAATGAAACAATTGTTCTGTGATTTTATTTTTTAATTATCATAATCATGACATTGCTAGCCCTTGTTAATAGTGAAAATTCTGGTTCATTAGATCTATTTATGACATTACTGGCTTAAGTTTAATATGAAAACTGTTGGTTAACTTTAGGTCCCAAATCCCCTATTTGACCTTGCTGGCATCATGTGCGGACAATTTGGCATTCCATTCTGGAAGTTCTTTCTTGCAACATTGCTGGGCAAGGCAATTTTCAAAACTCACATACAGGTTTGTGGAATTCTTCTTTGCACTATACTTCATCTCGAACTTCTTATCTTTTATATATGATGTATGTTACATCTTGAACATGTTTTAAAAAGGTGGACATATAATTAGAGTAGAGATCCATTTACATATAAATCTTACACACCACACTTAACACAAAATCTTAATCATTTATTTCTCCACTTTTAATAGTTGAGATTTATCATGACTTTTTAGATGAAAAAGATAATTATCTTTAATAAATATGATGAAAAGTGAATAAATCTCAACCATTGAAAGTGGAGAGATAAATGGTTAAGATTTTGTATAAATATAGTGTGTAAGACTTGAATGTAAGTGGATCTCTATTCATATAATTATATATTGCTTCTCCCGAATTTGGTCAAAATTATGTCTCAAACTTCAGCTTTTAAATTTGATGCATGTTAGGTCAAAAAGATAGGTAAATATAGCTTCTCTTGACATTGGTATTTTTGCTTCAGTTTAGGATCTAGAATCTATATTTTATCATTTCTCCACAAAGATTGGCAACTATGAAGTGTCTTAAATAAAATGAGTTGAATTTTCTACTGTGAGGAATATGAAATTTTCTAGCTTTTCCGTTTTTTGTGAAATAAAAAGCATGATTCGATTTTATGGTTCCAATATGTATGGGCACCTCATCAATTTTTGTTTGTTTCCCTTCTTGCAGACAGTTTTTATCATCTCTGTCTGCAACAATCAACTTCTTGACTGGATAGAGAATGAATTGATCTGGGTCCTCAGCCTTGTACCCGGTTTTGATACTTTCCTGCCTGAGCTCACGGCAAAACTCCATGCAGTCAAAGATAAGTACTTGGCAGCACCACATCTAGTGCGGACTAATGTCAAGGTGTGCTTCTCCATGCAGCTATATTGAAGATCCATTGAAATTTTAGCATGTGTTTTGACCATGGAGTGCCCATTTCTGAAATATGAGGTTTTTTTATTAAAGAATAATAATAATAATAAGAGGAGATTTTTCTCCTTCAATGCAACACCATGGGAATGGGAAGAATTACACCCATCCTTTAGCTAGACCATGGTCTTTAGACAACCTTACTTGAATAGGATCTGTTATAGGCTGGTACCTCTTTCTCCTTGAGTTCTAAAGACCATGGTCTTTAGAATCTCAGGCAAAAGCGCAAGGTTTTTAGATGCTCTGTAGATTTTTCCAGTTAATAAATCTTTCTTCTTGTTAAACTCTACATGAAATACTTGGCAGGTGAACAAGTGGGATTTTTCATTTGCTTCAATGTGGAACACATTTGTCTGGCTCATGCTCATGAACTTCTTTATCAAGATTGTGACAGCAACTGCACAAAGGTACCTGAAAAAGCAACAGGAGAAGCAAATGGATGAATTGAGGAAAGAATCATCAGTTTCAACAAATTCTCATTAGGAGGTAGACCATGTGTCTTGTTGTACAGGCTACATTGCATCCGAACTCTCTTCTATTTTTTCTTTTTCTTCTTTTTTTTTTTTCTCTCCCTTGTAACTAGTAGTGATAGTAAAAGCTATAGTGAGGCTGTTTTACGAGTGAAAATTGAAGCTATCCCATAAAACTCTTCTGCATTGCTAGATACCCTGGTTAGAAGCTTGTACAGGAAAAGAATGGAGTATAGAAGTTGCAGGTTTACAACATCCTATGTAATGTTGGGGAAAAACATTATTAGGATGGGGTTTTGCTCATTGTTAAGTACTGTTTAACATTGGGAAATTGAAACCTTACTGTTATTCTTTGGCAATGCAAGACGTCTACCTCCACATTTTAACTTTCAGCCTTGAGTTCCAAACCTCTATGACTGTCGTATGATATTATCATTTTGGTATTTCTGTAAACACAGAATGTATCCACACGGTTTAAACTATACAGCAACCTCAGACGAACCCATTTATCATTAAAAAATGTTATCGATACTATAATATGCGTAACAGATGTTGTCATCCACCAATCGATAATAAACAAATGAACAAAAAATTATAATTTACAAATGATTGATTGGCATAAAAATATTTTATTTTACTGTTTGAATTGTACTAATTAATAAAAAGGTAAAACCTCTAAATTCATTCATAAAAAAATGAGTAAGGTTTACTCTTCAGAAAAATATAAAGATAAATTATCATTTTAAATTATAAATTAAACCAAATCACTTATTTTTTAATAGATTTTGTCAACTTTTCCTTAAAAAATATTTACGTGGCAAACAAAATCCGTTAAAAAATGGATGATTTGTTTTTATTTATAAT
Organism: Rubroshorea leprosula; assembly: GCA_020521535.1. Lineage (NCBI taxonomy): Eukaryota > Viridiplantae > Streptophyta > Magnoliopsida > Malvales > Dipterocarpaceae > Rubroshorea > Rubroshorea leprosula. Next base: position 709,630 of record BPVZ01000053.1, on the reverse strand, counting down.
TTGAAAAGATAATTTATTCATGTACATTTTTTAGGATGAATCTACCTTTGTTCACCTTTTTTGAGGGGTGAATTTCAAGGTTTTGCCTTAATAAAATATAATTTGAGCAAAACAAGGAACTAAATTAAAAAATATGTTAAAAATTTTAAATTATATAATTTAGTGTGTAGTTACTTGTAGGGATGGCAATTTGCCCTAATTTCCATCAGGCCTCGTAGGGATCCCCACCACGGGGATGGGGTAAGAAGGAATCTTCCTCCCAACGGGGCAAGGTGGGGATAGGGGGTATTACTCCTTGCGAAATTTTGTGGGGAATTTTCCCCACCTCACGGGAATCCCATCCTCCAAAAAATTACAAAAATATGTAAATTAATTTTATTTAAATTTAATTCAATCTTCAAACCCAAATCCACTCCAATAAAAATTAAATTTATTCTAATTTTATCCAACCCAATCCATAAAAATTAACCCAACCCATCATCAACAAGTTTGTTGATTTAGTTATTTATGTTGAATTGATCTTTATTTATTTGGATAATTTATATTTGATTTTATATTTAAAGAATTTTAGAATTTTATTCATTATAATTGAATATTAATTAATTATATGTAAAAAAATTTGTATTTTAATATTAATTAGTGGGGAATAGGGATTCCCACGGAGATCTTAATTATACTTGAAATTTTAGAATTTTATTAATTATAATTAAATATTAATTAATTATATGTAAAAAATTTGTATTATAATATTAATTAGTGAGGAATGGGGATGATGGGCAAAATCTACCCCCTGTTAAAAATTCGGACGGAATCCTTTTCCCTACCATTCATGGGGACCAAGATGGGGAGGGACTCCCTACCCCACATGACCCATTGACATCCCTAGTTACTTGATGCTTTTTGTAAAAATAAAATATGAAAAATGTGTAGAGTAAGCATTTTGCAGTGAGGGTTTTCATTTGTCGTACATGGTTTAGACATTGCTTTTGATTCTAATCTTATCCTCAATGATAAAATATTATGTTGATTAGCCCTTAAACTGAGTGTACTGGTTTCTTGATTAGAAATAAGGTAATGGGATAGACTCTGGCTTTTTCTCCAACATCTCCCTAATAAAATATTAGTAGTAGCTTGTTTTCCCCTAATCTTCATATTATTTAAAACAAAGCATCATGGAACTGAGAAAAATATAAAATCTATCATTAATAATTAATTTGATTGATTTTAATAAAAGGGAAGGAAAAAGAATCTTAATTTGAATTTAATTCAGTACTTTAGATAATCCAAGAGTAATGGTCCAAAACGAAACTTAATTTATGAATACAAAACCTCAATAACATGTAGACTAGAGAAACCAAAATCAATTAATTAACGATGGTAATCAATGATGGAAATCAAATAATTAACAAGTGAAGGGAACAGGACCAACAGGTGTTATTCCAGAATATGTATCACTTAGTTTAACAACAAAGTACACTTCACCCAAATACTAATTAAACTAAGTTGACACATATTAATTTAAAATCTTGATTTTGATTCAAAATCTAAAATTCACATTTTGTAATGTTAAGTGCTAACTTTCTTTAGCTATGAATAGAAAACAATGTTGTAATGGAAATGTTTTATGAAGTAAAAGAAAAGGGGAAAAAAATGGAAAATAAGATTCCGTTCTTCAAATCAAATCCAATTCAGAAGTGCAATCCAAATACTATTTTGATTATATTAGAGAAAATAAGTAAAAATATGTTAAGAAAATCATATTTTATTATTTAAATTATACTAAATTATAAAATATAAATTATTCAATGAGATAAAATTCTTAATATTTTATATTTATTTCCTTCAAACTATACAATAATACTTTTTGTATATATTAACATGAATCATTGGTTAATTAGCATTTTAGAAGATACAACCCCCTCATTACAATTTAATATAATCTTACAGCCAAACTATAAACTTATAAAATAAAACTTATAATTTGTTCATTAAATAGAAGAAATTCAGTTTTTCTTACATAAAATCTCAAGTTTAAATTTTATAAATATAAAAATAAGTATTGAGAGATTTTTTTTTTTTGTAAAAATTTGACATAATTTAATTTTGGATTAGTTGAAAAACCAATGTAATTATTGAATAATAAAAATTTAGTACCAAAAAAATAAACTTATAAAATAGAATCACAAAATACCTATAATGTACTTTTTAAATCTTCCATCCATCTCTGCGGATTCATCCTTTCTTTCATCACGTTTCTTTTCCTCCCTTCAAATCTCCTAATTTTCACCCTCTCTTTCCCGGTCCATGCGGCGGCTCTCTCTCGACGTTCTCCTAACACCACCGACCGCCGACAGCCGTCTTTTTCTTTTTCTTCCTCGCCCCGCCTAACGCAGTTGAAACTTGAGACTATTAGTTCTAGTTGAGAGTATTTCAAAGGAAACGAAATCTTCAAAAAAGTCAACCAAATTTGTTTGACTTTCGAAAGTCGGTCCCTTTGAAAAAGCAACGTCATTCCCCACATCCCCGTTTAATAGTGCTGTCTGAGGTGGCAAAAAGTCGCACGAACCACCAAAATTATTCAAACACTAAATCATTAGAGTATTATATTGGAGTAATAAGTACGTACCACAAAAAGTCATTAAAGAAAAGGTATTTCTTGTGTTTAAAAATGTAATTACTGTTTCTTTTATATTAATTAATATTAAAAATAAA
>BPVZ01000053.1:662759-673640 GCA_020521535.1 Rubroshorea leprosula | reverse complement strand
ATGAGAAGCCCTAGTGCCAGAAGTGGACGCACCCTCTTTTATAAATGGCATTCTTACATTGGAATGTGGGGTTTGAATTCCACCACCCTACTACCTCATGTTCACTCAAAAACCGAGAAAGAAAAAGAAAAGAAAGATGTTATTGCTCCCAATTTGGTTGTGACAAACAGGGTTCTCAGATCAAGTCTATAGGAACTCACAAATTATATCTAATATTTATATGCCAAACATTGTATTCAACTCAAAAGCTCAAGGAGTGTTTCAATTAGTAAAAATTTAAAACTCTAATTTGAGATTTTATTTGTGAACTTCGAGCATAACGAGGGGATTTTCACAAAGAAAAAGTTAATTTCTGTTGTATATGATCCATTATTATGTACCAAAAAAATGCATAAATGGGCTTTGGGCTGAGATGGGGCTATTTAACATTAGGCCTATTGGGGGAAAATGCAAGAGTGAGACTGATAGAGCCCAGTTTCATAGCCCAATCTCTTCCCTAATTCAACAGTTGGCTCCTACAAAAGCAGCATAAAATATCAGGACCATCAAATTATGAATCCAGCCAATGACAATCATTAGTCTAACTAATAACATGTTCTTAAGATTGATCGAGATTAATCTTAAGGCATATGCAAATTGATTTATACATGCCTGACCGTGAATATATATATATATATATATATAACCATTGCACCAGAATAATAAAAATGGACAAAACATATACATATTGGCATACCATGGCTTAATTTAATTAACAGTTTAGTAGTTACTGTACTTTTCTAAAAAAAATTGTCTATTATTTTTGAAAATTTTCAAATTCATCTATTATTTTTTATTTTTATTTCAGTTTAGTTTAATCTGTTAACTTTTAATAGCAGTTTTACTCTATTTAGTTAAATTGATCTTTAATTATATTTTTTTTTGTGAATTTTTACTTTTTAAAATAATTTTGAAATAAAACTAACTTGGTGAAAATGATAAATTTCTCTTCATATTCTAAGAAATTGCAATTTTTATCACATGCTATTTTAAGTTTCCCTTTTGACAATTTTTTTTTTATAATAGAAATCACAATTATTGATATATTTTAATAGTTTACACAATTTATCGTAGATTACTTTATTGGTTGGGACTTTTCTATTTTAATTTTGATTTTTTTTTTGGTTATAACTAATGAAAGTTTTATACAATAAATTAATTTGAAATATTTTACAAAATTTAGAAATCATTTAAAAAGAAAACTAACTTTTTAGATTAAAATGATATTAAATTGATAATTAATAAACTAATCACTGAATTCAGCAGGTATACTACCATGTACATTTAGGATAATATATAGGTAAATGTTAGTAGTGCCTAAACTTTGTTTCATATAAGCAGAGTTTAATCTTAATTAATGCTAGAAGCATGTTACATGTACGATTAACTACCATTGCACAAATTTCCAAATGATAGTGCTTAGCTTACTTAATGCTATCTCACCTGAATGAGACTGCAAATGCATATGGAAGGAAAAGGCAGGAAAATCTGTAATCCTAATATAACCTTGAATGGGCCTAACATGCAAGTACCCTACCAACCAAAATTCCAGCTTGGGTATCAGTGTTCAAAATATATGATAATAGCCTTTGTCTGATTGGCGTGGATATGTCCTTGCAAAGGCTCCGCTAATTAAGATTTTGAAATCCTGAATTTTAAACCTCTTTAATTAAAAAAAAAAAAAACAACATTAAATATGTTGTCATTTAACTATAAACTAAAAAATTAGTGTGGGTCTAAAATTTTTAAATTATATCATTTCAATAAACACAATTTAAAAATGATTCAAATAGTCTATTTTAATTAAAAAAAATGAGGAATATTGTAATTTAGTATTTTCTCCTAAAATTTTTTCAAACAATATAGTTTTAAATATAAAGACCACTTACTATTTAGGAGGTAGTACTAGTCATCTTAGATTCTAAGGGAATCTCATTTAATGAAGAATTTTTAAATTTAAGATGAAAATTTTAAGTTTAAATTTTAAGACAAATAAGAAAGAATTTAAGAAAAAGGAAAGTTATCCTCTAATAATTCATTCATGATCAGATCTAACAAAAAAAAAAAAAGTCACTTAAAGAAAGAAACATAAAGGAATATATTGACTATATTCGATGATTTTTATCGTGAGGGAGAATTTTTTTTTTTTTTTTTATGAATCAAAATTTTTATTTAAATGAGTACAAGGGGTACTAACCCTTGCAAGAAAAATGGGAAAACAAGGGTTGCAGTTTGTTGTCATAAGTGCCATCAACACAAAGATTTGGAAATTGGCACCAATCACTAAAACTAAATACTGCAGATTTTGACTTTCCTTTAATCCAACAAAAAGTCTTAGCTTGAACCAGATCATAAATGTTGTTTTCTTCCCAAATTAGTTTATTGAACACAATACCATTTCTAAAGTACTAGATTGTCCAGGCTATGGTGAGGATGGATAGTACCCAACAGTTCCATGATTTCTTAGCATCCATAAGTGAACAAAGCTCAGTAATTAGCAAGGAAGCATTTGAAGTAGGGATAAAATGAACCCCCCACCAGTTGCAAATTCGATTCCAGATATTTTGAGAATATTGGCAGGTGGCAAAGATGTGGTTGAGGTCCTCTATGTAGTCTCCACAAAGGACACAATTTGGTTTGGATGAAAGATTGACTCCATGAAGAATAAGGTTGTCCTTGGTAGGAAGTTGATTTAAAAAGAGGCGCCAAGCAAAGATACTAACTTTGGATGGCATGAGAGGACTCCAAATAATCTTGCAGCAACTCTTATCAAGACATGTCGGGGAGAGCTTAAGGAACATGTAGGCGTGTTTTGTAGAGTATCTCGCTAGGTTGTGTTCCCAAATAACTTGATCAACTTTATTGTATGGGATGAACACATTTTCCAGAATATTTTCCAGCACGCCAAGCTCATCTAGTTCCTTGCCAAAAGGAAGCTTGCGCCATTGAAGAGCCCATCCATCTGCATTAGCTAGCTTTAAGTCAATAACTAGCGAATCCTGGCTCCTAGTAAGATTGAATAAGTGAGGAAAATTAGTCATAAGAGAAGAGTTCCCTAGCCAGACATCCTTCCAAAATCTAATTTGTGAACCAGCACCCAGCTTTCGAATAAAACCATCAACAAAACATGCAGAAGCTCTTTCATCATCCCTGCCAATAGACAAGATATCTTTCCAAAAGGGAGACAGTCTTGAATAAATGGTATGAGAAATAGAATCAGTAAGAGCACCTTCATAGTAATTACTGACAATGATTTTCTTCCATAACTTCCCATTTCTTCATCATCATAGAATTTACACCACCATTTCCCTGAAAGGGTAGAGTTCCTAAGTGTGAGATTTGGTATACTAAGCTCGCCCTTTGATTTATCGAGGCAAACCCTACTCCAATTTACCTAAGCAATGTTATTGTAGCTATATGAACCCCCTCACAAAAATTTTTTTTGAAGTTTAACTAAATCAGCAAGGACACCTTTAGGGACCTTAAAAATTGAGAAATAAAAGAGAGGGAGAGTGGAAAGTACTAACGTGAGAAGTGTAACTCGTCCTCCGAATGACAAAAGTCTACCTTTCCAGGTTGCCAATTTTGATCGAAATTTTTCCACCACTAGATTCCAAAAGTTAATTCTATGTGGTTTACCACTAACTGGGAGCCCCAAATAAATGAAAGGCGGGTTCCCATGCTTAGAATTTAAAGTTGAAGCTACCATGCTAAGCCACCTTTCTTCAATATTAATTCCACATAAGATGCTTTTGCCAAAGTTAATCCTAAGACTAGAAACAATTTCAAATCATCTAAGAAGAAACTTGAAAGCTTTGTTGGACTTAAGTAAAGCATCTCTAACAAGAGCAGTGTCATCAGTGAATTAAAGGTGAGAAACAAATAAATCTCATTAATAGCCACACCCTCAAGAAGATTTTTCCTTTCAGATTCATCGAACAAAGCATGCAAGCCTCTAGCAGCAATTAAGAAAAGATAAGGTGAAAGAGGGTCACCTTGCCTTAACCCTCTCTACATTTTGAACTCTAGTGTAAGGCTACTATTAACAATAATAGAGATAGAAGCAGAAGGTAAGCATTCTTTCATCTAGCTTCACCCTTTCTCTCCAAAGCCCATATTGGATTGCATAGAATCTAGGTAGTTCCAATCTATTGAGTCAAAAGCTTTTTCAAAATCAGCTTTGAACAAGAGTCCCTCCTTCTTTTTCATTTTTGAATAATGTAACAATTCATTAAGAGCCAGGACACTATCCACAAGTTGTCTCCCCTCTAAACTTTTTTCAGCATGTTCGCTAAGACTTTGGCTAGAATTTTGTAAAGGCAACTGACCATGGCAATTAGCCTGTATTCTTGCAGGTTGTGGAGTTTTTCTTTTTAGGCACAAGAGTAATGTAAGATGCATTAAGGCCTCGAACCAACCTTCCATTTTGATGAAATTCCTTAATAAAATTAATAATATCACCTTCAATTGTGTTTCGATTTGACCTGATGAAATGAAAAGTGAACCCATCAGGCCCTAGAGCTTTATCACTAGCACAAGAAGAAACTGCTTCTTTGATTTCCTCAATAGTAAACTCTTCCTCAAGCATCTTTCTATCCATATCAGATAATTTATTAAACCGAAGATGCTACAACGATGGTGGTAATTAAGGCAGGGAAGAGAACTAGTTTAAGAAATGGTCCCTTGTAATCTTTTTGACTTGCGTAGGGTCATTCGTTCAGGTTCCTTGAAAGTTAATTCCATGGAGCATATTCTTTTTTCTTTTCCCATTTATAATTTTGTGAAAAAAACTAATTATTTGCATCCCTTTTTTTGACCCAAGAATCTCTCGATTTTTGCCTCCATAAACTTTCTTTTCTCCTCAAGCATTGCCGAAGATCTGCAAAGCCTTCTTTTCTTTTGAGCATATCATCCTCCATAAGGTCTTGGTTTTCACATTTAAAATCTATAGAATTGACTTTCTTTATAGCCTTTTCTAATTGTCTGTCAATGTTGTTAAACACTTCCTTATTCCATTGTTTAAGGTTCTGTCGAAGCAATTTTAACTTCTCTTTGCATTTAAAGCTCCAGAATCCCTTAACATCGAAAGAGTTTCACAACTTCGCAATCATCTGACCAAAACCAGGGTGATAAGTCCAACTATCAATTGATTTAAAGGGTCTAGGACCCCAATCAAAGTTGCTTGAGCTAAGGCTAATAGGATAACGGTCACTGATACTTCTTTTCATAGCAAGCTAAACACAATTACTCCATATATCATGGAAATTTTCAACAAGAAGGAATTTATTAAGTCTATTATGAGCCAAGCCATCACTCTTATGCCAGCTAAACTTTCTATTTGATAGTGGCATATCAACCAGGCAATTTTTTCCATAAACAGATTAAAATCATCAGATCCAGGTTGAAAAGTCATCTTACCATTTCTTTCATGCCCTCATCTAACACAATTGAAATCATCCCCAATGCAGAAAATACAATTTCGATTCTTGATTTAGCTAGAGATATCATTCCATAGCTTGGCTCAAGCAATTGCATTGCATGGTCTGTATACATTTAGGAAACCACACCTAGCTTTCTTAACACCCTATAAGCCCACAACACCAACAAACCCATCACCTTCAAATACTTCAATGTTCTCGAAGAGGTTTGAGTGCCAAATGCAGAAAAGACCACCAAATCTACCCTATGAGCTCTTTACACACCAATCAAACTTGTTTGGCCCCCAGATTATTCTAAAAAAATTCTCATCAATAGACTCAATTTTTGTTTCTTGAATCATCAGGAAATTGATGTGCTCATTGTTCGTCATCTTCCTCAACTTTCTTCTCTTGATACTGTTCCCAAGCCCTCGAATGTTAAATGAAATAACCTTCATTGTGAAATAATGGCTCTGGTAAGGGAGAATCCAGGTTTAGGACTTAAGCAACCCCTGGTCACTCTATTCAATTTCTTGAAATTTCAAAGCAAAAACCTCTTCATCGCTCACAAAGCAAAGACCCAATTGTCAACCAAACTCTAGAAATCTCCTTCTATCCAATTCATCTACATCTTTTGCATTGATTATGTTTTTCTTCTCCATGAAGTTGTCAGATGAGGAATGATTTAGAGCCTTTGCCTTTTGTGATTGCCTTTTACACCGCTTCCCCATTTTAGCTGATTTTTCCCGAATTCCTCAATGTAAGCCAGTGATGAGTTTTGGAATATTAGTATTTTGGTAGAAGTCTAGGATTTTGTGAGGGCTAGATCCTTGATTTTCTTGGATCAAAGCTTCATCAACGTTTATGTTGAGGCCTGAATGACATTGGGCTTCATTTGAATTCTCGTGGGCTTGAAATGTGCTTGTGGGGTTTGCTTGAGCATTTGATAGATTTTCTCTAGGAGTAGGTTATAAGGTTGGTTGGTATACATCATTATTTTTGCCTCCATCCTCTAACACAGCAAGCTTTCCCGATGCAACCACACCATTGCCTTGTGCAACGTTTCTCTTTGAATAAGCATATTCAATAGGTAGTGCCATTAATTCTATTAATGGCTCTCTTTCAAATTGTTGTGGTTGTTCAATTTTTTCATCGAAGGGAAGACTCCAGTTACTGGAAAGCTGGTTAGTATCATACTTTGATTACTTATTAGACTCAAATTCATCACTTTCATAAACACTTGAAGCCTTTAACCACCATGGGTTAGTTCGCCAACGATCTTCCATGATTTTCAATTAGTATAGGTGGCCTCAAACTTTGATAGAAATCTCCTTGTCAATCCGGTTTGTTTCAATTGTTGAAATTAAGATTCTAGCAGCATCTAAGCATTCTTTATTAATAGTAAATTGATCTACCAAAATGAAACTACCCATGAATTTCCAATTTTTTCAAAGCACCTTTGATTCTAGACACGTAAAGGAAGGCCTGTGACTCGAATCCAAGCAAGCCTCTCTTTTGTTACATCCAGTGGGCTCCAAGGTTTAATCTTTTTAAACCATTTGCCCCACCAATTTTCTTCTTTTGAGATAAAATGGTATACTAAACCCTTATCATCAAATTTCAATAGGATTTTGTTGCCACCCATGGGGATAGTTGTGATGAATGAAAAGCCATTTTCCCAAAGCTTTTATTGTAAGCCAGGGATAAGGTTGGGTGCATGAACCTCACTTGTTGCACAATTATAGAGCCAACTAGAATCCTCAATTTCTTGTCCCATTTTTAGGATATCTTTTGTTGTTGTACATTTATCAATGCAAATTGATTGTTGTGGTTGAGACCTTGTGTTAAGTGCTTTTGCGGGACTTGGGCCATAGAGGAGGGCTTTGGCAAAGGTTTTTGATTTAAAAGTTTCAGGGGGGGGGGGGGGGGGGAAGATGATGAGGTGAGGTTGGAGTGGGCTAGGAAGGTTTTCTCTCTGTGGCCAAAGCAAATCATGTTGAGTGATTTCTCTAGCCTTCCTTTGTCTTTGACTCTTGCGAATCTAACAAGTCCAAAGCTGTTTCCTTTCCTGTCTTTCTTTTTAGGAATAGACACATCAACTATTCTTCCAAGCCTAGCACCGTAAGTGGCAAATAAATACCAAAGTCTCTTAGGTGTCTAGGTTTGGGGGAAGTTTGTGAATAGGTAGGAGGTAGCATTCTTCAAGAGTCCTTGATCATACATTGGCAACCTAAAGGTTAGAGATCTCTCACCAGATGACTTGTTCTTGCTCCTCGCCATCGTTCCTTGCCGTCACTCCATTTTGGTACTTATATCAATTATGTGGTGTAGATTGCTAGTTTTATGTCATTACACTGTGTCATGCTTGTGAAGGACAATTAGATAACCAATGTTACATTATGTTTCTAGAAATTAATGTATTTTTATTTTGTATATTTGATAAGGGTTTGTTTAATTTAGATCCTAAGGACACAAGTTAAGAGTGTATTAAATACATATTTTTATCATAAATTTGTATTAACCAAATAAAAATCAACTTTTAATTTATTAATTGTTTAATTAAATTTATTTGATATTAAAATTAATATCAATTTTTCCATTTGTTTATGCACATTTATTATAAAAAATGCTTTTAATCTGTACTTTAAAGTTATAAGTTTAAAATATTCATTTGATAATTTAATAATCAATTTTGCAACAAGGGCTGTCCTCTTCCTATAGTCTTTCCTAAGATTTCTAATTTGAATTTCAAGTTTTTAGTCACTTAAAGTTACCTATTGGAGGAGAAGACTTATTGGAGGAAAAGTCCTAAGTGATCTGGGTAGCCACCTATTAGTTATTAAGGATATCTCACCTAGGGTGTCAGGTTTTAAATCTCACCTCTTTCGATCCCCTTTCACTAATTCCCCTATGTTCAACCAAAAAAAAAAAAGAAAAAAGTTACCTATTCGAGGATTAATTAATGTAATTATAAATGTAACTTGTTCAAAGGTTTTGGGAGGCCCACGTGCATTGATTTTCAGACATAGCAAAAATTTCAAGCATTATGCCCATGCCCATGAGGCTTTTGACTAGGAGCGGTGATTGAGAAGAAGAAAATTTGTGATTAAAATATGATAGTAATGATGTGATATAAGATATATCATTAAATAAATTGATATGTATAATATTATAAATTTTAATAAAATAAAATATATTATTAAATAATATAAAATATATTTTTTAATATTTTAAATCATATAACTTATATTATATTATTAGTTTCAAATTTCAGTCCTATAAAGTTTGGCCCCTTTATTATAATTCTTTGACTAGAATCTCCGGCTTCCAACAAAGACTTAAAAAGAGGCAGTATTGATTTATGACGGAATTTCTAACTTGTGCAGTGTGCAATTATTATATTTTTTATTATTAATTTATATAAAAAATGTAAATTAATTTAAATTTATTAATTATTTAATTAAATTATTTTATATAATATTAACATTTAAAATAAATTTTATTTTTATAATTTTTTATATAAAATAATAATAATAAATGTAATAAATACACTTTTAATTTTTATCCAATCTTTATCCAGTAATAAGGTTAGACAAAGCTTTTACGAGATTTGAAAAGTCTTGATAAGGGAAAAAAGAAAGCCAAAATCTTTTCGGCTATAGGATTGGAAAAATCCGAATTCTCTTTTTTCTTTCCCATTCATTTCGAGCTCCTCTTTTCCGTGATAATTCCAAAAACCAATCTTTTTCTTACATTATATCTTTCCACTATATCTTTTCTTTATCCAGAAGAATTAACCGAATCAAAATCCTAGCACTGACAGTTTGTTTTGTTTTGTTTTGTTTGTTTGTGTGTTTATTTATTTATTTTAAATTTAAATTTAAGTTGTCTTCAATTCAACTTACAATACGTGAAACTAATCCATTCCTTTCTTCAGTTGTTTGAAAAGTAAATCACTATAATTATTTCTTTATTAATTAACTTATAAACAATTAAACCTTCATCAACAAAATAAGGGCAAAGCCCTGTTGTTAACTATGTTACCCCTATTTGGACCAACAAATGCAGGCAAATTTGGTGCCTTCAAACTAGCAATGCCGGTAGTACATTTGCTTTATTTGTTTTTGTTTTTGTTTTTTTTTTTTTTTTTTTTTTTTTTTTTTTTGAGTTTTTTAATTTAAAAATATATGATAAAAGTATATTAATTATATTTTTATTAATTATCATAGAAAAATAAAATAAAATAAGAACGACGTCGTTACTGGCTGGTGTTCACGTATTGGGTGACAGATCACATGCCAAAGAACCGTCTGAAGAAGACACTGGCACAACTTGCTCTTAAATGGACTCGCTAATGGCAATTTCATAGATGTTTGCACTGTTGAAAAAAGAAGAAAAAAATTGCATATATGTCTGCATGGGTGAATAACAATTGGGCATTTTTTTACGTTCCAACTTTGATGTTGGAATATCAGTATTTTTCCAATAACAACCTAGGCTGAATCCAAAGTGGTGTTTTGCGAAGCAATTTTTTGCGCACTATAGGGTTGTTGGATTTGTTATTCATATACATATGAAAATTAGTTGTAATAATTGATAATCGTTATTATATATAATTGAAAATATTTAATCTATTTAATTAGAACTAACCGTTAATAATTATTTTTAAAATATTAAAAAAAACACCTCAATAAATAACAAGTGTTTTTTTATTTCTCAATAAATAGGCAGTGCCTAAGCATTAGAAATTGTGAATTAAGATTTTATGAGACATGCCTGTCACTAATTTCCCTTATGTCAAAGACCTTATAAGTTGAATTTTATCTCTAATTTCATGGATGAAGAGGAACTAAGTTTTAAACATAAAGGTTAGTGCATCATCATAAAATCAAATTTATAATAACCTCAGCACTTGGTAGCTTAAGTTGGTTGACTAAGGACCTGCCAAAGAAGATTTAAAAAGAGTGTTTTGCAAAACTTAAAAAATACTTTACTTTAAAGGTATTACTTTTTTTTTTTATAAATTTAAAATTTTATTAGCAAAAAAATTTAAAATTATCTTTTAAAGTGGATTTCAAATAAATTTTAAAAAATTCAAATGGTAACTTTTTCAAAATTTATTTAAAGCCTACTTAAAAACTAATTTTATTGCTTTCCTTTAATAAAATTTTAAGTTTGTGAGAGATAAATAAATAAATAATACTCCTTTTGATCTTTTTTTAGTTGCTCTAGTCTCTTAACTTTATGTAAATTAAATTGATGATTTTATGGAATAAATGAATAATAATTTGGAAAAAAAATTATCTAAATAAAAATATTCAACAAGAATTATGTATACAATTTTTTTCATTTTCATTTATTTGCTACTCTCTCCATTCATTTTAATAAACTTAATTTTTTTGTATAATAAAATAAATATTTAACA
>BPVZ01000053.1:593784-611007 GCA_020521535.1 Rubroshorea leprosula | reverse complement strand
AAATTTAAAATTTTTTATTTTTAATAAAAAAAAATTACTGCTATTTAGATCGTTAACGGTGTTTAGCAATTAGAATGGTAAAACACCAATCATTGGAGGTAAAGGACTGTACAATTCATCTAAAATAAAATGAAATGGAACAGTGAGGTGAGAGTGAAGTTGATGCGCGTGGTTGTGTTGAACGGAGGAAGCGATAACGTCGGTGAGCAGATACGGCAAACATTAACGTTGACTATGCGACCCAATCATCACCCCACAATGTTTGACTCTGTCGGGGATTCGGAAATCAGAGAGCATATAAATGGACTAATCATCACCACCCTCTGATCCTGCTGTTCTTTCAAATCCAACAGTCTTTCATCGTGGGTCCTACGGATGCTTCCCTGGGACCTACACAGGGTATGTTAGCCAGCTGCATAAAAGAGTGCCAACGAAGACCTTTCGGTACTTGTACTTGCAGTGCGGCAGAAATCATACGGTTTGGTGGATAACGTTTATCTTACTTGCTGTTCTTGCATGGCCCACCAGTTTTGATTGAAGTGGGACCCATGGTTCCTCTACCTCGTGCTTAAACAGCTCTCTCACCCGAAGATATTTTCCTTCATGATGTGTATATAAATAAACAAAATTATTATAGTTATATTATTATTTAATATTATAAATTTATAATATAATATATTATTGTGTAATTAATTTTTTATTTATAATTTAATATAATAATAATAATAATATTGTCGATAAATTTATAATAAAAAAGTAAAATGCACTTTGTTTACACATTATTCTACAGCATTTTCATTTATAATGTGAGCTTCCAAAATTAAAATTTTAAATTTGAGTACTTTCACAAATATTTTTTTCTTATAAATTATATAATAAAAAATAATTATTTCTTATAGCTTAACTCATTTTACTCACTATATCAAATTGTTTAAATTTAAATTTTTTATTTTTACAAAAAAAATTATTATTAAATTATTTAAAATGTTAATAATTTTACCAATATTATCTGTATATAAAAGCCAAGTAAGAGGCTAGGAAACAACCAAGGAGGAACATGATTAACCCTATTTTCTAACCAATAGGGAAATGCGCAGGCAGAGGACCTTGTATCTAACATGATTTACATTTTTTACTGTAGCCAGGTAAATTGTGAATGTAATGTATACATAATTTTTACTAATTGATCATTTTAATCAAAATAAATAATAAATAATTTTATATAAAAGGTATATTTTATATTTTAAATAAAAATAATGTTTATCCACCTTATCTCTTAAATATTACGAAGAATATCATTTCAAAATTATGTCATTTTAATAAATACTTACTGAAAAAAATTAAAATATTCTATTTGTAAAATATGAATAGGATATTTTTTATAATATTTTATTAAAATAATGTAATTTTAAAATAATTTTTTTTAATTTTTAAAAAATAAAATGAACAAACATTAATTCCATTTTAAATTACAATTTACTATAAAATATAATTTTTTTTCTTTATATTGTCCGTGGAGTTCATGGGAAAAAAATTGTGGAAAGTGAAGTTACGAGGGGGTACGTTTGGAGGCAAGAGGTTGAAAGAGACAAATCAAACCCATAACTTGGAAGTGGACCAAGTGGTTAGCGAAAAAGACAGGGCTTGCATTTTTGGGAACCTAGTTAAAAAAAATCGCATGTGCCTGTGCGGTTGTAACGTTAAATTGATTCGTACATACCGTAGCCTTTTTACTTAACACGAAAACCGTAGGCTTTTTACTTAACCACCTTCTTTTTTTCTTTTTTTTTTTTAACGAGAAATATAAAAATACTGTAAGGCAAGCCCGTGGGCCCCA
Source organism: Rubroshorea leprosula (assembly GCA_020521535.1). Taxonomy (NCBI): domain Eukaryota; kingdom Viridiplantae; phylum Streptophyta; class Magnoliopsida; order Malvales; family Dipterocarpaceae; genus Rubroshorea; species Rubroshorea leprosula. The sequence continues at coordinate 609,170 of BPVZ01000053.1, read as the reverse complement.
TGTGTGGGGCGCATTTGTTTATTTGGCCTCGGTGCCATAGCGACCCGAGGTGGTCTCCTCAGGAATCGAACCCGAGGTCTCGAAGGACTCCTCCCTTAAGAGGATTTCACGGGTGATCCTGGTACCACTTGAGGTGGCCTCCCTAGGAATCGAACCCGAGGTCTCGAAGGACTCCTCCCTTAAGAGGATTTCACGGGTAATCCTGGTACCACTTGAGCTGACCTTGGGTCGCTATGGCACCGAGGCCAAATAAACAAATGCGCTCCACACGGGGGGGCCCATGGGCTTCCCTTACATAAAGGCCGGCCTTTTTGACAGGGGTACCCCGTGGGCGCTAGGGCCGAGTTGGGGCAGTGCCTGGGCTTGGCGTATTGTTATTTGTCCTCCCGTGAGAGGGGCCTCCCCAGGAATCAAACCTTGGTCTCCCTTAAGAGAATTCCGAAGGTGACCCTGGTACCACTTGGGCCGATCAGCTCAAGTGGTACCAGAATCACCCGTGAAATCCTCTTAAGGGAGGAGTCCTCCGGGACCTCTGGTTTGATTCCTGAGAAGGCCTTTATGTAACGGAGCTCAAGTGGTGCCAAGATCACCCGTGAAATCCTCTTAAGGGAGGAGTTTTTCGGGACCTCAAGTTCGATTCCTAGGGAGGCCACCTCGAGTCGCTATGGCACCGAGGCCAAATAAACAAATGCGCCCCACATGGGAGAGGGGCCCACGGGCTTCCCTTACATCAACTCAAGTGGTACCAAGGTCACCCGTGAAATTCTCTTAAGGGAGGAGTCCTTCGGGACCTCGGGTTCGATCCTTGAGGAGGCGTCCCCTCGGGAACAAATACGCAATAAGCCCTGGCGCCCAAGGCCTCCGAGCCCAAAGCCCTTACAGATACAACCAGAAATAAATCACATTTTGTGTCACCGTGAACTTAGGACGGCCGATTGAGCGATGACGGTGATCCTCTGCCGTCTTCACCCTCGCTCATCAGGCATTTATATTAGTTTTTTCCGTTTTAAGCGTGTGTTTAGTATGTAATTTTTTTAAAAAAAAATTTTTGAAAAGTTGTATTCCGTACAAAAATTGACTTAAATTGGCTTAAAATTTTTAATTTTCGACATATAATTTTAAGTACAATATAGTTAATCCAAAAAATAATTAATTATATGATAATACTATTGTTATAATATTACATAAGATCATAAATGTATAATTTTATATAGTATTAATTGAATATCATGGTATATTAAATAAATAAATACATATAACATTATAAGTAAATCACTAAATGAAAAAAATTAATTATATAATAATATATCATATTATAAGTTTATAATATCACGTAACTTATAATTATAATATTTTTGTTGATTATATTATTACTTTTTCAAAAAAAATTAAATTTTTTTTTCTAGCAAAGTAATATAATTAAGGATGGCAACAATTCCTCACAGGGGCAAGGACCCCTTCCTTATCCTCATTTTCTGGTGGAGAGCCAAAAATGACATTTATCCCTATTCCTACGGGGCTTGATAAATCCTTGCGGGTGTTTGGAGTTCTCACCAAATATTAATCATATCCTAGCAGCTTGAGAAAATCTAGTAGAGAACATTAAGAAAGAGTCAATAAATTATCACCTGCTCATTAATTAGAATTAAGTTCAACATAGGTCTACTTAACATAGTTGGAACCTTGGAGCTGGAAGCGAGTGGAGGCAACTCAGGCAAGCAACCATTGTCGTTGAGAGCTTGTGGAGAATCAGAGGTAGAGTCACAAGGGAGGAATTTGATGGTCGATCGGTTATTACTAAATGAGCTATGATTCAGAGGAATATAGTAGGAGCGTTGTCACTGTGAGGTAAGGAGGACTTGGAGTTGGAGACTTGGAGTTAGAGGCGAGTGGAGGCAACTCAGGCAAGCAGCCATTGTCATTGAGAGCTTGGGGAGAATCAGGAGATGGGAACAGAGCTATAGAGCTAGAGGAGGAATTTGAAAATTTTGAATCTAATGTTTGATAGTAAACGACAAGGGTTGCTAGGCAATTGGGTTTGGGAAGATTGGATTCATTGGAAGTGCAATAGGAATAGGCTGGACAATTGGTTTGGAAAGACTGGAAAAAGAATGGGTTGGGCAATTTAGGTTAGATTGGCATTGGGTTAGTGAATTGGGTTGAGTGAGTAAAAATCAATTGGTACTATATTTACAAAAATATATGTAAATAAGTATATATTTTTTATTTTATATAGATCCCTACAAAATTTCATAGAAAAAAAAAAATCTTCATCCCAACCCCATTGGAAGGAATATTCTTGGAAATTTCATCCCTATGACATGGATTCCCACGAAACTTTCTGGGTTTTGAAAAAAATTGTCATTCCTAAATATAATCAAATAAAAAAAAGAAAATAAACAATTACATTAGATGCAATTACATATTTTTTTTTAATAATCAATTATATTACACTTAAATTTACTTGTTAAAACTTTTCTTGAAAGTCCCGCTTTATTTGTTAGGATCATGTTAAATAGTATGAAAATTTCTAAATCATAACTTATCTTGTCAATTGTTATAATGCACAACTAACAGCCTAAAACTCATAAAAATGACAAAATTAAAAAAATGCATATAAGATCACAAGCATAAATTAGCCTTCTTTTATATGTTAAAACATAAATAAGCCCATACAAATTCACGAATAAGCCTTTCACATAAAACATGTGGAACTAAATGGGTTGATACTTGGTAAGAGGTAAGGTTGGGCTTCACCTGCAAGCCGATTTGGCCGAAGGCCCACAATGAGCTGGCCTCAGCAGATCAGCAGTTCGTGATGTGGTAAAATTTAAAAAGTATTTATTTTAAAAAATAGTTTACTTATAAATTTAGAATTTTATTAAGAAAAAATTTAAAAAATAATTTTTAAAATAATTTTAAGTAAATTATGAAAATAATTACATATACAAAATTTTTAAAACTTATTTAAAAATATATTTAAAATTTAATTTTAAGATTTTTTTAATAAAATTTTAAATTTATAAAATATATATAATACTTCTAAAGTTCTACAACACACCGTCTGAACCAAACAATAGAATAACCGGCATAGTTTAGCATTTCCGGTCCGGTTCAACATTTCGAGTTGTATACTCACGCTTGTGTCTCAGAAGTCAGAACATGACGCAAAGACGGCCGGAGCCGCTATCACGACCAGGTCCTGCAAAACGAAGGTGCTTCCTTTTGCAACCTAAAACCATTCATGAATGAGTGAACCTCTTCTTCACAAAGAAAGCCATGAATGTCAACTACAACAACAATGACGAGCCCAGACTTCGTCCGAACAGTAGCCAACCGTTATGCTTCTCGGTTGCAACTATGTTGCCCGCAGACCGCCACCTCGTACTCCCTTGTCCAAACCATCCATGCCCACATGATGACTTCTGGGTTCAAGCCACGTGGCCACATCCTCAACCGTCTTCTCGATATCTACTGCAAGTCGTCTGGGCTCACCTATGCCCGCCGCCTGTTCGACGAAATTCCTAAACCAGACATAGTTTCAAGAACGACAATGATTACCGCATATTCTGCCTCTGGAAACTTAAAACTTGCTCGAGAGATATACAGTAAGACTCCTTTGAGTATGCGAGATAACGTTTTTTACAACGCAATGATCACAGGTCATTCACATAACAGTGATGGTCATGCATCTTTTCAATTCTTTAATGAGATGAGGCATCAGGGATTTTGGCCTGACAATTTTACGTTCACTAGTGTTCTTGGTGCCTTGGCACTTATTGCGGATAATCCAAAGCACTGCCAGCAAATGCACTGTGCAGTGGTGAAATCGGGAACAGGGTTTGTTACTTCGGTGTTGAATGCACTTATTTCTGTTTATATCAACAGTGCGTCTTCACCATCTCCGTTGTCTTCATCATTGATGATTGAAGCTAGAAAGTTGTTTGATGAGATGCCTGAGAGAGATGAGTTGACATGGACAACAATGATAACGGGTTATGTAAGGAATGATTACCTTGATACAGCTCGTGAATTTCTTGATGGAATGAGTGAAAAATTGGGGGTTGCATGGAATGCAATGATTTCAGGTTATGTGCGTCACGGACGTTTTCAAGAAGCATTTGACTTGTTTAGAAAGATGTATGCTTTAGGAATTGAGCAGGATGAGTTTACATTCACGAGTGTCATCAGTGGCTGTGCCAATTCTGGATTGCTCCAGCCTGGAAGGCAGGTTCATGCTTATATTTTAAGGACAGAGACAAAACCTGCAGCTGAATTTTCTTTGCCTGTTAATAACGCATTAGTTACGTTATATTGGAGATGTGGTGAAGTCGACAAAGCATGGAAGATTTTCAATAAAATGCCTTTTAAGGACCTTGTTTCATGGAATGCAATTTTATCAGGTTATGTGAATGCAGGGTGTATTGAAGAAGCTAGTTGCTTTTTCAGGGAGATGCCAGAGAGAGATCTTTTGACATGGGCTGTGATGATAGCAGGGTTAGCACAAAATGGCTTGGGGGAGGAGGGTCTGAAGCTGTTCAACCAAATGAAATTAGAGGGTTTTGAACCATGTGATTATGCATTTGCAGGAGCAATTACTTCATGTTCTGTGCTTGGAGCATTAGAGAATGGGCGACAACTCCATGCTCAACTTGTCCACCTTGGTTATGATTCGAGTCTCTCTGCAGGAAATGCACTGATCACAATGTATGCAAAATGTGGTGTTCTTGAGGCTGCCAATTGTTTATTCTTTACAATGCCTTTTGTGGATTCAGTATCTTGGAATGCTATGATTGCAGCTTCGGGCCAGCATGGAGATGGTGCTAGAGCATTAGAATTTTTTGAGCAAATGTTAAAGGAAGGTATATTTCCAGATCGGATAACTTTCCTCACAGTTCTATCTGCTTGTAGCTATGCAGGTTTAGTTGAGGAAGGGCGACAGTATTTTGATATGATGTACAGACTTTATGGCATTACCCCAGGTCAAGATCATTATGCCCGGGTAGTTGATTTGTTGTGTCGAGCTGGAAAGTTCTCAGAAGCAGAGGATGTGATTAAATCAATGCCTTTTGAGCCAGGTGCTCTAATTTGGGAGGCTCTTCTTGCTGGTTGTCGTATTCATGGAAATCTGAAATTGGGAATACAAGCTGCAGAGCGACTTTTTCAGCTGATTCCACAACATGATGGAACCTATGTACTGTTATCAAACACGTATGCATCCGCTGGACGGTGGAATGATGTAGCTAGAGTGCGGAAATTAATGAGAGACCAAGGAGTGAAGAAGGAGCCTGGGTGTAGTTGGGTTGAGGTTGAGAGTAAGGTTCATGTGTTTTTGGTTGATGACACCAGGCATCCTGAGGCTCGAGCTGTTTACAAATACCTTGACGAATTGGGACTAGCCATGAGGAACTTAGGTTACACTCCCAACACAAAGTTTGTGTTACATGACATGGAGTCTGACCAGAAGGAATATGCCTTGTCTACACACAGTGAGAAGCTTGCAGTAGCATATGCACTCATGAAGCTTCCCCCTGGAGCCATGGTCAGGGTTTTCAAGAACCTTAGGATTTGTGGAGACTGCCACAATGCATTCAAGTTTATGTCGAAAGTGGTCAAAAGAAAGATTGTTGTAAGAGATGCAAAGAGGTTCCACCACTTTAGTGATGGTAAATGCTCATGCAGTGATTACTGGTAGTCATATTTTTAAAGGGAAATGCAGTGATTACTGGTAGTCAAATTTTTAATGGGAAATCTGAGTTAGTTGTAAGCTGTGGGAAAAATGAGTATTGAAGAGTATATATTCAAGCCTTGCATTGCACTAGGTATTGAACTTGATACTTCATTGAAAAAGATTTATACCAACAAAGAGGTATTTGTCTGTTGTACATTCTCATATCTATCAGGATTTACCTACACATGTTCAAGTCTTACATATAAATAATCAGTGTTGATTTCTAAATCCCTTGGTTGATATAATACTGCTATATTCAGTAATATATCTCAGACCGTGTTGGATTCAGAAATGAACGGTTGATAATTTATGTAAGACTTACATTTATATGAGTAAATACCAATCATGAACACAAACTTGTTATGATAGTTGAATTGAGATACATCAATCTCACATCTTAATACACCCTCTGCCTTAGTTCCATTCCCCACCTCCCCCACCCCCTACCTTTTTTTTGTGGTTTAGATTCTTTAGAAATCAGTAATGGAGGAGGAAATAGATAGATCATCTTTTTCTGTTTCCTAGTGGGGTCCCATTGATGATGCATTGGGCCTCACATAACAATGTCCCATCTCTTACGGCCTCAGATTTTAGTGGTGGGGACCCAACCCATTGAATTAATTGGGTTCGGTACGATGCAAAAAAAAAAAAAAAAAAAAAAGGGGAAAAATGTTAAAAGGCCCAACAATCTATAGGTCTGAAAGCCATTTGATTTGATGTGATAAAGAAAAGACCTGCATTTGGGAGGGAAAATTTGTTGTAAAATCGTCCTGTTAACATCAATGTTTTGGATTTCCAAAGTCCTTTCCTTATCCACTGGTGATTTTTCACGTGCCTCTGTAGGAAACGAAAGTAGGAATCCCGTAGGCATTGTATTAATCTCATGTACACTAACGTTTCGATTGTTTTACTATCGTCCCAAATGGTATCAGAGCGATTGATTATCGGCATTTATGTCAACACGTTGGATTGGACCTACTATTTCATGATGGGTTGCTAACATTTTTAACAAGTGTACGTTGTATGGTACAAACTCGTTGTAGGAAAGTAGCTGTTCACGCCTCATGCAGAAAATATCAATAAGAAGGAACTGTTCGTCCACCAAAAGCGTGAGAGGCATATTTGTTTGTTTTCATGAAAGAAGATGATGAATTGTGTGTAATAGACAACAACCTGTACTGGCACAAGTGTATGGATATTAAAAATTTAACAACCATCTCTAAACCATAGGGAATGTTGATAAAGCTTAAACATCTACGAGTAAAGATGGAGAGAGTTTTTTTTTTTTTTGATATATCAAAAGTTAATTGTTATTAATGATGTGAATCGAGCATTCAGATTCAATAATTTATTCTCAAATTTTAAAGTATTTAAATTTATTAGTTGTGGTTTTAACCTTCATCAATGTTTTGAAAAAAAATCTTTTCTTCCAAATTGTAAACTGTTCAAAAATAATAATTGTTATTAATGGTGTAGATTTTGAACTTTAAATCTCAACATGTCTTTAAACAGTTCTGTCATGAATGGGGTATTTCATCTAAATCAAATAAAATTCTAAAATTTTTTCTTTGTTCTTTTTTTCTTTTAATATTTTCCTCCATTCCTACATCTCACTTTGTTTAAAAAAAAAAAGAAAAAAAGGGTTTAAACATTCAAATAGACGTTTTTATAATTGGTAAATCCTAACTTGGCTCCTTTTGGTGTTTGTTTAATTAGCATTATAATTGATGAAAGATAAATGGTTGGCGCGGACCATTTTATTTGCTAGGTAGGGGCCAACCCTTTAGGCCTTCCATGATTATGCCAAATTTAATTTTTCTGCCGAACTAGCTAAATAAAGTCCTACAAAGTTGCAAGAATGAAACCCTTAGGCCTTTATTAGGGTTAAATAATGCATGGAAAATATAGCTGCCCGACCTAGTCTTCTAGAATTGCATGAGTAGGCCCTTTTTTTATATATATATAATTTATAGTTAGGGTGTTTTTGAATTAGTTTTTATATATCTTCAAACTAATATTTTCCTAAACGATTTTAGAAGCCCACCCTTTACTATATCAGCCTGGCTTCAACATTTGAACTTAAATATGATTTATAGAACAGTATTTGTTTACAGTGAAACTAACTTTTGGATCAGAATTACATGAATTTGGTGTTTGGTTTGTAACTAAAAATTAGTAGTAACTTGTTTTCAGATACTTCATTTTTGGTCTCAAAATGTGCTGTAACGCACAATTTGCCTTAATTTAGCATTATGTTCCTAGATTTACAAATATACACATATACACACACATATATATATATATATATATAATGTTTCTTGCGACCCTCTTATTCTTAAGCATTATGTTTCTATCAATCTTTCTTCTTCTTCTTCTTCTTCATGAGGTATAGAAAGCCAAATGACCATACGTCGAAGCAAGGGAAGATGCGCCAAGCAACAAAATGCTCATTCAACCTTGCTTCTAAAAAAATTTCTTTACTATAGAAGCGGAAGCTAGGTTAAAAACAATTTTATTAGAAGCACTCACATGACATTTTTCTTTGGTGAATCAAAATGCAGTAATGACATTTTAAAGCTAAAGTTATAATTTTTTTTTTTGAAGTTTTTACTACCAAACTTTTAAATCTGATAAAATTTTATTAAATTTAAAGTTATTTAGTTATCATTTTATATTAGGTAATACGAATTCTATCTTTTTCTTGAAAAAAGTGCGTCTCTTCATACATACTGCCTTGATTAACAAATTCAGCATAGATGTGCAATGATAAAAGCAAGAGTTTCCTTAGAGCAAAAGAGGGAGAGAGTGCTTGAAAAGCTGAGTGAAGTTGAAGAAAGATCAAATCCAATTATGGAGTCAAAGTAAAGAATACACTTCAAATCCTCAACTTCTGTAGTGTAATTGTTAATAACAATTAGACAAGTGTTTTGTCTCCAACCATGGAGGCACCAAGAATAAGTATACTTTTCCAAAAGCAACATGAAAAGGGGGAATAATAGGCTTATAGCTTATAGGGAAGAAAGTAAAAGCTCATCCCTTCCATGTTGCTACCTTCCCTTCCCCCTCCTTCAAGACAAAGGCAAATATCAAAGCAAATCACTAACTATTGGGATCATACTTTCATTTTTCTTACCAACGTTCTGATTTAACCTAAAGTGAAAACTCATGCTGACATGCCCAACATTAAAGTTTAAGGATGATATTGTTAGTTTTTGAAGTTTAGGGATGAACTTGGTCCAAACTGAAATTGAGGGACCAAATTGGATATTTAACCAAATTTAATGAGAATGATGAGAGATGTCTTCCATCTGTAACTTGCTGAGAGTCCGTCATTCCAACAGTTTGGAGTTGAGATATTCCGTAAGGGATAGGGATCACTGATTGGGTCCTACGTTAATGTAGTTTACTTCATTGTTCATCCAATGGGAATGATAGGGTGCCTTATACTTGTAGTTAGCATAACTTAAGTAGTCAAAAGATCAAAAATATTCTTTAATCACGTGATTTTGGAGGCGTGTTAACAACTTTATTAACATTATTTTTTAAAAAATAAGTCGTAATAACCAACCAAATAATTCTACAAAATGATTAGTGCATGTTCTATAAATAAGAACAAAAAAAGAAAAAAGAAAAAAACTCAGAACTAAGTCTACCAACTCCCATCCCAAGTAATTGATCCAAGCTATTGTGTTGCCTGGCCGACATCTTCTTCACAAGCTTCCATTCCTTGATCTAAAACTTGGTCAGAGTCAAAATAGCTATAGTACTGAAACAACAATGATGACAGCATTTAAAGACCCATACAACCTCATGCTATAACAGCTAAGTCTTGCTTTTGCATCAAACTACACTGATTAATTTAACACAAATAATTCAAATGGTCCCCCTACACTTAATCACATAGTTTAGGGCACATTGTCCTTACCTAATGGCCTTGAACCACCCCAAAGCTAACTCAATCAAACAGGCCATTGCTAAAAGAAGGCAATAAAAATCCTTGACTCGTCTCCCTTGACCTCCTGTCTCTGCCTGCTGTAAATAAGCTCTCATGAGCATCTACCCCACTTGCTTTCATTGCATTCATGCATTTGTAGTAGCATTTCGAACTTAGGTTAAAATGGATTTCACTTTTTCCATGAATCGTCTTCTTCAATGTAACATAAACGATTGTTGGCATTTTCTAAAAGTATTGTTTGGTACCATCAAAGTTTTCAAAACAAAGTACACACAAAAAAATATAAAAAGTTCCAAATTAAGACTAATAGTTTATTGAGAAATCTAGCTATAATTAAAAAATGATAATTATTTTATTTATTATCAATTGATTTTAAGTTGAATGCGGGCATATATCTAGTATGATTTGGTTGGATTCAACAACTTTGCCGTCTACTGTCCTTGGGGAATCTTATTTCCAAATTAAAGGTTACAAAATGAATAGAAACAAAAGGGGGATTAGAATTTTAGCACTTACCAACCTGGACCAACAAATATTGTTAATCTTAATTTTGTTTATCACATGTTAAGTAACAATTTGTTAAGCTTTTAACATTATTGTCTCCATTATAAGACAGAGGAGCACAGATATCCCAAGGATAATTTTGGTTATTTATTTATTTATAATTAGCTATCTGAATTTAATTAGAGCTGTTCAAATCTTAATGAAAAGCTTTTTCCAGGATATCTTACCACTTGAATTATTTATTTTCAGGGGACGAAAATGTCCTGCAAACAAAGAGGGAAAATGACATGTTATGGCATTAGTGACAAAGCTATTTCAAAGGGTAATATTGGAAATTAGGAGAAAATATGATTGTGTTTGATACACTCCTCACATGGCTAGAACTTAGTCTCATGTGATCACATGGTTTAGTCTTTCATTCGCCATATCTCCCTTGACTAATCAAGAGAATTAATCAATTAAGCACTGAGGTGATATAAAGATAAGCATGCAGATAACTGTGTTTAAAATTCTCACTTTTTTACTAAGCTCTTCCTTTATGCCTAAAGACTAGCACTAAAGGAACATGTTGAGGTCCCAATGGGGCACATATAAGCTTTTGACCCTCAACAGGGTATTTAACTAATAATAGTTTGATATTATAAATTGAAAATTTCATATTTGAACCTTCATATAATAAGGAATTTGAAAAATAAACAAGTTATTTCTTATTGTATATTGCTTGTCATTAAATATACAAAAAATATATAAGCTTTTTTAGAAAGAAAGTTTAAGCTCAATCCTCAAGAATTAGAATGGATGTGAAATCTAAAAGGTTTTTGATCTTTTAAGAGGTGTTTGGTTTGCAATTTTAAAAGTAAGAACTTTTAAGTTCTAAACCATTAGATATTGATATTTAGTTGGTTCAAAGACACTTAACGGTTAAAAAAAATTAACTATAATTAAGGAAACTCTTTTATTATTATTATTATTAATATGTATTCTTATTTGTAATATGAAGTTGTAAAATGTTTTATAGGATGAGAAAGGTTAGAAATTTGGAAAAACAATTTTTTTTTGTTTTTGGGATTCTATGAGATTGAAACACTCAATTTGTTACGCTACTTCCAAAATAGAATTTACCTTCATGAGTATGTTTTCTTATGTAATTCTACCTACAAATTAATACCCTTTCCCCCTAGAAATTATAACTATAAGATGTCAGCTTCTACCTTTCTACCATAGAAATTTCTCATTATTACATTTTATTAGTTTTTTGTAAGGCTGTTTGGAAAAACAAAGGAAAAAAAAAAAGGCAAAATGGAGGATAAACTAGAACTGCATGCAAAATCTCTCAAAACCCCACTTTTTGGCCTTTTGTGGTTTCCCAAGGTTGTCCATGTGCTGCTTTTATATTCTAAACACCTCATTAGCTCTTTGTTTCAACTTCAGCAGACCACTAGGTTTTTAATAATCTCACGGTCCACTCAATTACTATCAGTAACAGAACACAGTTATTAAAATCCTCTTCAAGAAGTATCTCTTCCCTTTATATATCACAATCTCATACTTCTTCCTTAGAACACTGAGCCAAACTTCAGAAACCATTCCCTTCCCATTTTCCTTGGATCCAAACACGAACTCAGGAAAAATATGGCACTGGAAGCAGTTCCAGCAACCCCCAGATCAATTGATTCAAGTCCTCGGATTTCTTTCTCTGCTGATTTCCTTGATGAAACCAACTTCATCTCCATCAACCCTCATTCTCACATTGAGAATAAAGAAGAGAATGATAAGGAGAGGGAGAAGGCAAGAGCTGCAGAGTTTGAGTTCCTGTCCAGCAATATCAGCAGCCATACCATGTTGACAGCTGATGAGCTTTTCTTTGAGGGGAAGTTGCTTCCCTTTTGGCAAATGCAGCATTCTGAGAAGCTGAACAAGATCAGTCTCAAAACAAAAGATGCTGAAGGAGAAGAGGAGGTTACCAAGGAGGAGAGTAGGGTAAGCTGGTTTGTTGATGATGACCCATCTCCAAGGCCACCAAAGTGCACTGTTTTATGGAAAGAGTTGCTGAGGTTGAAGAAGCAAAGAGCTTCATCTTTATCCCCATCTTCTTCTTCCTCTTCAACATCTTCTTCTTCTAGCTCACTTGCCGATATCGCCACCAAAGAAGAAGGGAAAGAAGGATCTGGAAACAGAGAGAAGCATGTGAAGAGGATTAAGAAAGGGTTGGAAAGGACAAGATCAGCAAGTATCAGAATTAGGCCAATGATAAATGTGCCCATTTGCACTCGAATGAAGAGCAGTTCATTGCCTCCTCTGTTTCCCCTGAAGAAAGGAAGATTAGAAAGGTAAAAGTAATAATCAAAAAACTGAAAAAATAGTTGAATTTGATCTGATCTTTATCATTAGGGTTGTTCAAGATGTGTCTTCTTTTTTTCTTTTTCTTTTTTTTAATTTCTTTCATTTCATCTTCATTTTTCTTTTGTGTTTAGATAAATCTTGGGAGTTTTATGGACCTAATGTATGACAATGTACAAGCTAACTGGTTTTGTTATCAACCAATTGACTATGTACTGATATTTCTTCTCTCACATAGAGTAGAACTTGAATTTCTAGAGCTTCCACGGATAACAGAAAAGAAGCAGTCATACCACATGCAGATATGCAGGGTCTGAGAACTAAAGGGTCCCCCCACTATGGAAGATAAGCCAAAAGGAATCTGAGCATATGGGATTAAACGATCATGAATCTTTGAATTATTTTGGGATGGGGTAAAAGATCTGGAAAAGCTTGTGCTTCTTCTGACTTCTGAGTTCTGATTCCCCCATTAAGCTACTTTATTTTTTATGCATCTGACCAAACAGCAATCAGTATCTACCATAGTCATAGATTAGAAGATACTTACACATTTTTTAATACCACTTAAAGCAGTTAATTTGCTACTTCCTTCTACACTATTAATAAAGAAAATGCAAAAAAGAAAGAATAAAAAGTAAAAAAAAAAAGAGCACCCATTCGAGAGAGGATTTACCGGTAAGAGGTTTAGAGTTCATTCCAAAATGCAACTAGGAAAATTATTCATTGAATCAATGCTTGTTGTGTATTGGCTTTTCCTGCAGGAGTTAACTTTTATTTCTTCATAACAATGTAAGAAATGAAGCCAGTGCCAATAAAACAGAATGAAGTTTACAGAAACAAAACGCAACTAAACATTGAATAGTGCAGAAGAAATGGGAAAAAGATATATATAATATAAGAATAATGGAGGAGTAACATGATTTAGAAGAAGCATCATTTAGTATGCGAGTAATTATAAAGAATCATAGAGACTATATATGAAGAAACATGCAAGTATACAGCCATGTGGAGTAGTCATGTCACATGGAGGAGATAGTGTATTGCCAACAAGAGAAGTGAAAGCATAACAACTTTCAGCGGTGAGAGATAGGAATGGTGGAACTTCCAGCAAAATTTCCGAGCCAAAATCTTTTGAACTTATTATGGAATTCATTTACACCTACGGAATTTTGGAGACAATTTTTCGATAGGCAGCTGTATGAGTTACCTCTGGATCCATATACCTATTTGCTCAGGTGTTCTGGACAGAAATTGATTCCCAGGAAAAAAATGATCCTGAACCAAGTTGAAGCATAGAATTTAGCATACAGTTAGTTGTTAGATAAGAGTTACATGCCTGAACTCAACTTTACATATGGTCCAGTCCGGGTTCCCCAATGCGGCTATTGGGCACACAACTAGTCAGATTGTTGTTTGCTTGTTTTGTAAGAATCTAAAAGACACAGGATTAAGTCTGGTAGGTGAGGAATCAAATGAGGCTATATTGACTGCAAAACAGACATGTTAAGTAGAAAGCTAACGCTCATGTTAATTAAAAAAGAAATAAGGGTCAGCCATAAAAGAAGCAGTCTGCAAGCATTATCAAAGAGGTAAAATGTTTGAAATGTTTGCATGGTGCTTTATGAGAGTAAGACTTACAACAATTCATGCAACTTTTGAATGTCTCCAAGTAATGAGGGGATCTCTCCAGTAGGTTGGATTGTCTTCCAAATCCCTTTCAAGAGAAAGTGGCATCATATCAGGGAAGGCAAGCTGAACTCCGTGCCACAGTTTACTCTAGTTTCCAACGAACTATAACACAAGGGGAAGTAATATATATTGACAAACCTCCAATGCCTACAACTATCCAGTCACCCTATAGAACAAGAAAATCAGGTTTCATAATAATCTTTTGTATCAGTGTAAGGACAAAGGATGCTCATACACCAATGTTTCTAGGAAGTTAAACAGTTCCAAAAAACTTCAAAAAAAAAAAAAAAATGGGAATCTAAAAGCTTATTTACAACTTACAATATCTCCAACATCTTTAATGAATGGAGAGCAGATATTTATCCTGATAATCTGGGGTTTCCCAGCCTGCAACTAGAAACTCAATCAGAAATTGTTGTTTCTGAGTTTCCCAAAGCAATGAACTTTACTAAAATTACATGTTGGTTAATGCAGTTAACTTCTTAATAGTTGGGGATTGTGATCCTGAAAGAACCATGTCAGTTATAGAGCCAGGTTCTTGAAAGTAAAAGAAAAATTATACATGTATATACATACACACACAAAAAACATTTCAGAAGCCGTAGAATTTATGCTAAACAATGGGAACTCCATCATAACTAATTGAACTCACAAAGCAGTCACACAGATTCAGGAGCCCTCAAGAGGCATGTAATTTCGGTCCATTTGTACTTATGGGACAAGCAAGGATCATCAGTCCAATCGAGTGGAGGGTTTTGCAATCAATTTTTTGACTTCTTCTATCTTACTGCAACAAATAACAACAACAACAAAAAAGAAATCTAATTTGCATGGGAGCCAAAATACCTTAAAATTAATTCATTTCATTAAACTGACTCATAGTCTATTTTTAGTGACTGTTTTTGGTTTTTCCCGTTGCACTTAAACAGTACTAATATTATTGACCGATTCATTTTCTGTTTTGCCTTTTGAAAAGATAAAATACGATATATCAACTATTTTACTAACTCCTTATTAATCTCAATGAAATGAAAAGAATTTGATTTTTTTAAATAAAATTTTGAGTTCGTGTTTTGTATATAAGGGAATAGAAGTTGAAAGAGTATTTTTTTTTATAAGTCTAACTTAATTTAATTTTAAATTAATTAAGATTTAATATAATTTTTT
>BPVZ01000053.1:529653-548070 GCA_020521535.1 Rubroshorea leprosula | reverse complement strand
AGAGAGAGAGAGAGAAGGAAAAAATTTTCAATTGAAGATAATTTTAACTTCTGATCACCCACTATAAGAAATAGAAGAAGAAAGCTTTAAAAGTGAGAACATATTTGATTTTATTTAATTAAGATGATTCATAATTTCTTAACAACTTTATAGCTTGACAAATCAAGATTAAAACTAAATAAAACAAACTAATGATCATATTTATATTAAATTCATCTAAATATCATTTTTAGCATGTAAATTTCAAGCGCTAAGCAGATATTAAATACGCATATTCAGATATTGACACATATTTGAAAATTTTCATTCATAGTATTTAATTTTCATTTTACCCTACCTGCTCCGAGCTTCACTAATTGTCTCCCATCTTGATTCCCTAGCATGATTGCCCTTATCTTTTGGGGAAGAATTTCCTAGCTTCATTGGGATACTCATTTAAAGTGAAAATGATGAATCGTTAGAAAGAGATTGTGGAGTTTTTAAGATTCAAAATACATTGTTCCCATAATTCATTTATGGAATTTTTTAACTTGTACACTAAGTTAAAAATGTATTTATTGTATTTTTTTATTATTAATTTTTATAGATAAAATAAATATTGACTTAAATTTTATCAATTGTTTAATTAAATCATTTTATTTAGCATTGGTGTTGAAAATAAAAATTTATTTTCATGCTTTTTTATACAAATTAATAATAAAAAATGAAATAAATGCACTGTATAGGTTAGAAAAAAAACCTTCATTTATTTAAAAACCAAATTAATAGATTGTAAGTGCCAAATATGATAATTAACTGAACAATGATAAAAATGATAAATTTTATGGGATTAAAATTTATGACTAATGATATGTATGAATTATATCATTTAAAATATTAAAAAAATAAATTTTGTATTATTTAATAATTAATTCTTTTTATTTTATTAGAACTCGTGATATTATATGTATAAATTTATTTAATAACATAATTTATATCGCATCATTCCTTGTAAATTTTTGTGATTTCTATCACTATAATTAATTAGTTACTTGGGTATTGTAGTACATATGGATAGGAATTTTAGGAATGTCCATTAATGCCTCATTTTTCTCATTGATTTTCCTCTTAGCAAAAAATGGTAAAAAGTATTATGCTGTTCACATCTATTTATTTTTCTCATGGATTTTCTTCTTAGCAGAAAACGTAAAAAGTATCATGTTGATCACACCTATCTGTTGGACCATCCCACACTTTATATTTTACCGTTTTACTGTTAAATGGTAAAATATGTTCTTTTTTATTAAATAAAATAATTTATATTTAACAATTTAGATTATATATTAAAAGTATAGTATGTTGTATAAATTTATTAAAATATTATTAACAAAATCATAAAATAAATTATAATGCATAATTTACCTTATAAAATACTTTTTTGTTAAATAAATAAAAGAATGCCTTTTTTTTTTCCACATTTGAAGGCCGACATTACTAAAATACAAAAAATAAGAGAAAGGTATTTCCACACAGAAAGCCTGATCTTTTTACTAAGGGATTTTCTACCATTTACTCTTAAAATATAAGATAAAAATATATTTATTACATTTTTTTATCATTAATATTTATAATAAAATTAAAAAAATTAACATTAAATTTATTAATTATTTAATAAAAAATATCTCTATATCAAAGATATTAAAATTAATAGTAATTTTTTTTATTTTTTATATAAATTAATACATTAAAATTACATTTAAAACTCTCTTAACTTGTTCTCTTAATAAAAAAATAAAGTTAATCCCAAGTTTTTTTTCTTTTCTTTTCTTTTCTTTTCTTTCAGGCACTCCTGTCTTTTTCTTCTCAGTGTGCGCGATATCTTGGTGCGGCATCGCCTCAAGAATGATGAAAAAGTGGCTTTTCAAGAACGAGATTCGTTTCTTTTTGGAGCCTGGTTTGTTTTATTTTATTGTTATTAACATCAGTTGGCAGTATAGCTGAGTCGACGCCATAGCTTGTGTCAGTCGGTATTGCTTATTTTATTCTTCTCTCACATGCACTTCGCCTTGCCTTTGGATCTTACTTCTAGTTTATGATTTTTTATCCTTTTCTTATATTTTCTTCTAAATATTTTTCAAAGAAGTGAGAATTTTTGCACTTAGTCTTCGGGTCTAGTAGTGTCAAATCATGTTTAAAATGTATTTATCTTTCTTGAACAATAGTTCGAATCAACCCCTTGCAAATTTATTCAAAAAAAAAATAATAATAATAAAAGAGCTTTTGCCATATCCTACTAGGAAAATAGTTATAGCCTCGGTATTACACGGCAATTCTAAATGTAACTTAAGTTTGTTAGCTATTATATTTAATTTGTAACACTAATTTTTTGCATTCATACTATGAAAAGGAAAAAAATTTAAAGATAATTTTTTTATTATCTTTTCTTACAATTTTATGTATTATTTAAATAATTAATTTTATTTATTTATTTGAAATTCATGATATTAAGTATATTCACTCATTTAATGATATATAAAAATTGTATCAAAAGATTATTGATATATCACTACCCTTATGAAAAATATATGATGGGTTACTCTATATGCTTAAATGTTTGTCTTGTATTTAGATTTATATGCTATTTTTCACGAGTAGATGTTGTACAAAAGAAAATAATATTTTGTAAGTCGTCATCTTAAATTTTTTTGAAGTATATGTTTAAAACTTAATTTTCTAATTAATATTTTTAAAAATTAACCATTAAATTGAAAGTTTTATTTATATAGATCATATATACTAATTTTCAAATTGTTCTAATAGGCATGACTACGTTATTAATTGTAAGAAATTTAACAGTGTTAAATATATGTCAGTAAATAAAGTTTCTTTTATTAAAAAGTTATAAATGTTAAAATAATATGAAAATTGACATGTATGATCTACATGAATAAAACTTTTAATCCAACAATTGGTTTTTGAAAATATTAATTAGAAAGTAAGTTTTTAAATAAGTCTTACAAAAAAAAGAAAAAAGAAAAAAAAAGAAAAACCTTTAAGAGGATGACTTGATCTACACTATCTTCTATGCAAAATATAAGATGAGTTACCCTACATGGTATCAATTTGTTTTAACTTGCATTCTCTTTAGAGTATTATTAATAGAAAAATTATTTTATAGTCTGGACTATATTAAACTGTAAAATATAAACTCTTAAATGAGAGGTAAATCCCATAATATTGGAAGCTCTACTCCCATCTAAGGTACTTGTTAGTCTAAATTATAAAACAATAGATTCATTATTAATTGTTCTTCATCATAGAGAATGCAAGATAATATGATGTTAGATACATTCAAATAATATTACAAATCAGAGTAAACATCTGTTTCCTACAGTCTCAAGTAGCGTGACTTACTTTAATGTTTCTTCATATTGACAGCATGTAGGTGGAAGAATATGCTCCTTTGCATTAACCAATCTATCTCAAATGACAGCATGCAGCATATTATGCTCATGGAATGAATTTATTCTTCAGAAATAGCTTCTTGCTGTTAGCGATGAATCATACAGTGTTTAACCATAACTTGGGGAAAGATTGAAACTCCTACGGAAATTTCAACTTTTATATACATTTGAATCCCTTTTTTGGATGTATTTTCACTTCAATTTCACCTCACCTTTTCTTGTATCATTGTTAAAATAGATCAAAATGTTACATAGGGGAACATGTATACGGTAACTATGAAGATATATGAAAATAATGCAATATATTCTTTTCATCATAAAAGCTTAAAACTTAGATTTCTTGCACTGATGTATTAAAACCTGTTTTATTCATCAAAAATCATATTTCTTCTAGTCTATCAGTCAGTGAGGCATGCTTTCTCTTTTCCTCTCTAATATGTTGCCATGGACAAGACAATTTGGACACGCCATGTCTTAAAAACTCTTGTTTAAATAACATGGGATAGAACTTCATTTATTTCCAGGTTAATGTATACCCTCCCCCATAGAAACGATCAAACAAGAGCTTAAGCGTTGTCCCCAGGCATATTGTTTCATAACTTTCTTGCATGTTATATCATATATGTGTTTGTGATTAATGACTATAAAAGTTTACTCTTTAGCTAAGATGATTTTCTTTGACATGTTGACTTCTTGTTCAAGGTTGTAAAAAGTGCGCTTAAGTATTAGGTTGTATCCTTCTACCTACATTG
Organism: Rubroshorea leprosula; assembly: GCA_020521535.1. Lineage (NCBI taxonomy): Eukaryota > Viridiplantae > Streptophyta > Magnoliopsida > Malvales > Dipterocarpaceae > Rubroshorea > Rubroshorea leprosula. The sequence goes on along the minus strand of BPVZ01000053.1, from coordinate 543,875 downwards.
AACTCTAAGCAGAAATTCAATACAATTTGTCTTACCCGAATCAATCAAGCATCCCCAGGTGCTATTAGGCATGATTAATGGCCCCTGTAAGCACGCTTAATGGCCCCTAAAGCACTTGAGCAATTTTTTTTTTTTGCCTAATGAAAAATCGTTATTTAATTTATTATAAAAGAATATATTGAAAAAACCATTAAATACCAAGTAATTCTTCTAAATTCTGCTCTTCATACTTGATAATAGACAAAAAAATGTTTAATTTTTCTTTCTATTTTGTAATTTTTAAAATATTATTTTTTAGAATTATATAAAAAGTTATTTAAAAAAAAAAAAAAAACTGCCTAAGAACTCTAGGTTCTAAATTGTGTGCAACTGCCTACCATAGCCTAACACTTTATGCAAACTTGTCCTTGTTACTGGGGTAGAATTTCTGTTGCTCGGGCTCTAATCACTGAATTGCAACTCCAATATTTGCTCTGTATTCTGCGGTATAACTCTAACTCCGATGCTTGTCCATTTTTAAAGTAAGGCATTCTTGGCTTCCTAAAATGTAATTTTGAGCTGAAACTTTACTCCTGAGAACAAGATTTTTTTTCCTTTGTTCTCCTTTACCTTTTTCCTATCTCTTCCTTTATAACTTTATGCAGTGAAGAATTCACACAACTTGCTAGAAGCTGGCATCTAGTTGATGAGTTTTCATTTATTTATTTGCTTGCTTTTTTATCTAAACTTAAATTGAGATATCACTCTCTGTACCCTTTGTACATGGGGTTTAGCATGTCAAGTGATCCTTGGTTCTCTGTTAAAGTAAATAAGAATTCTAAAGGCTAATAATCACTGACACAAATTAATTATTGATATTTGCTGACCACGCTAGCCAGGTGATTTGTGTATATACTTGTGGCTAGAGTCAGCAGCAATATTTTCTTAGCATGGGTATAGGAAACATGATGACTCACCCAATTGCACTATTACCTTAATTTAACTAACAATGTCAGCAACTTGACAAGGAGTGACATTACCCTATACCAGCTTAAGCATTTCCCAGGAATCATAGAGAAACTTAGTAGACATGCATTATCTTTATTGCTGCTAGATTATTCTTTGTTGGTTGACATCATGATTCATTTACAGGATGAGATGCATGGACCTTCATATATTTTTCCCTGCTTCTTTTAACCGGTAGTCAACTAGAATTGTATAAATTAAGATGCCTCCTCTGTCCCAGAAAATTATATAGAATTTTGTTTTGACAAACTCCAATTTATAGAGAGGAACTGCAAAGAGTTACAGTGTCAACTTTTTCAAGTTCTCGGTTATACCCTCCATAATGAATCAAGTCATTAAAGGCTAGTTTGTTAATACTATTAAAAAGAATTGCTAAGAAATTAGATATCCAAATATTGTTTGAGTTCTGTCAGTGAGCATAGATTAACAATAATTTCGAGATGAATATTTCTACTAAAACAACAAAGATGATGCCGGAATTTATATGCAATTTTCAATTTCATAATCATATTATGAATCTATGATGAAGTCCTGAAGCTCTTAAACCTCTTGTGAACTATTTCATACCAGGCATACAGAGCAGCTAACTGGAACAACTAACATGCTTCTCATGCTTACTATTTTCTACAACTGGAACTGTATGCTCTTGCTTGTCTGGTAAAATGATTGATTTGCTATCTGTATTGATGTTTTATGTCTGTATCTATAGTTAGGTAAAATTCATTTTGTCGATGACTGAAATACAAGTGTTATTTCTTTTGTGTTGATGAACTTGAGATTTAAAGACACATGCTATACTAGTCAAAATTTCAACTTAATTGGACATAAGCCCCAAGAAGTGGGCCCAATATTGAATATCCATCCCTATAGTTTGTCAAGGATGGATGTAGATCACCGTCGACATGTTTTTGAGTATGCCATGGTGGGGTGAGGTTGGAAAAGATGCCTTCTTCATCGTCAGCACACTGCTGATAATAACCACAAAAGTGGGGCCATTGTTTTTGGCATTTGACTCTTTTGACTGATTAAACTCATAACTTTTTTATTAGGTTGCAATCCTAATCCTTTATCTGATGCAACAAACCTGTTCCCTTCTTTGATCAGAGTCCCAGTTGTTTCGTAATAGGCAAGAGGTGAAACATGTTTTCAAGCTTGGAGGATATCTTGAGCCAGCCAAGTAAGGAGCTCTGTCTTCCTTTGTTGAAACTAAATCAACACGTCTTCTAAGCAGTCCAGCTACCGACTTGTAAGCTGTCTGAACACCTATTAATTACTGTTATTCCTTCAGAGTACCAAAAATCTAAGATTCAAAACATAATATATGTAGGAAATAATGCATATCTGCCTTACTTCCTAAATATTAGAAAAAAAATTATTTTAAAATTATATCATTTCAATAAACTTATATTTAAAATGATTAAAATATTTTATTTTTAAAATGATTAAAATATTTTATTTTTAAAGCATGAATTAAAATGTTTTTTATTATTTCTTGTAGTACTTAATTAAAACGACGTAGTTTTAAAATAATTTTCCTCCTACTTTTTAGAAAGTAAAAGCGAATAAGAACTAACTCTTATATATATATATATATATATATATTGCAGACCATATTATTAGGAAGTTCTGTCATCGGTCATTTTTAGCTGAAGGTGATAGATTTCTACTTAATTTATATGTTGTTAATGATTAGAACAATGGTAGGCAAGAGACTTAGTCATGCTGCCGCTTGAAAATAGATTAAAATTTTTTGTCATTGTCTGTAAAGTTAACCTTGAATGTGATGTTTACATTCCCCTAGCAAAATTTTTCAAGCCCCAACATAAAATTTTTTGGTTGCCTTGTAATTAGGTAGATTGTGACTATCAGTTTTATAACATAATTGTTTGCATGGATTATGTAGGCATGTCTTGTTTTGTTCCTATTGTCCTTATTAGTTAAGAAAATTAATGATAACAATTGAGAAAGGAAAGGAAAAGTTGGTGCTAACACATGTTTGAAAAATAGGGAGAGAGTGCTAGCTTTACATGCTTACTTAAGCCATGATCTAGATTCTCCTGTCTTTCTTGTTAAAGTCTCGATTAAAATCTGAATTATGGTGAAAATTATCAAAAGCATAACTTTAGGCTTCTTCACTTAACGCCAGATATGACGTATTCCTCCATTACTTCAAACATAATTAAACAAATATTGATGAATTCTGATGCAGTTTTCTCTCTTGGGGGCATACAGTTATACCAAACCAAAGAAACGAGACAGATTTTGATGTAAAACATAGTGCTCTTGCTTTCTGTTCTCAGTTGGCGCACATAATTATTATTAGCTGACTGATAAAAGAATTTTCTCTACTAGGTAGGAGAAGGCCGAAAAGCATGCTCGCTTAGAGCTACCAAAGGTTACTAGGCCTTTTCTTTCCCTGATTTTGTGCTCTGATACCACTTTAAGGGTTAGGACCACATTGTACCATTTGAGCTTTAGTTAACATATAGATACTGAGAGAAAGGATGCCTTTGGGGTTAAGTTCCTGTCCATATGCTTAATTATATACATTAAAACTCTCTTTAACTCTCCTAATATTCTTGAGATGTGTTACTGAGCTGTTTTTCAAATCTCCCTTTTGAACTTTTAAGTTCAAGCAGTTTCGAGTTGTAATATTTTGGTTGCCCAGACCAAAAGGTTTTAGTCTTATGATGCATCCTTGATGTACCCAGTTCATTGAAAAATGTTACTTTATTCTTCCTCTTGCCAAATCGTCTCTAGTTGCTAATAGCAGAATTTTTAGGAAACCTAACCTAGTCGACTTAAGAAAGAAATGCAATTTGAAATGGTTTAGGGGCAATACAGAAAAGTTAAGATTGATCTTCTACTTTTAGCAAGTGGATGTTTGATATGGGACATTCAAGATGGAAAGTATAACATTTTAATTTGGGAGAGAATAAAATGAAAATACCATCATGCAACACTTTGAACCTTAGTTGCCTGCTCATTCTGTTTAACTTGCATATGTCTTTTCTCTTCCATCTCAACCTGCAAAGTTTTCTATTATTGATTAATCAAAATTACAAGAAATGTTAGCTTTAAGGTCTGGTATCCTTAAATATAATAAATAAAAATTGTTGTGCAATTTAATCGTCATTGTATGCAAAGTGGATCTCAATCTCTCTCCATTTAATTGTTTTAGTTTTGTAATTTAAATTATTAATTGAGAGAAACTCCTTTTATTAATAGTTTTCACTTATTTAATAATTTATATTTTGTAATTTAATAAAATATAATTGAAAAACAAAAACCTCATATAATAAAATATGCAAGTCTTTTTTTTTCTTTTTTCTTTTTTTGTGAAAAAGGAAATAAAATATGCAAGTTTATATAAGCTAAATTAGGCTTGTTAATATCCATATTTTAAATTTTCTAGGAAAGGATCTAGACTATTTTTGAGTTTTTGACCTATCTATCATAGGGAAATGATTATCCCAAGCCAATTGGAACTTGAAGAGGCAAACTTAATATGAAAATCTGTGGGAATCTATATCCTTTTTCAGTTCTTGTCAACAACTAGAAATCTGATAAGGTACCCGCTTTCTTTTCCATATGTTACTCATTTTTTCCTTGGGAGGTTAAAGATAATGATTCAAAGAATATGACTTGAATTTCTGCGTGGAAATGACATATTGGTTTGATTTTCTGACCAAGTTAGATCTTATTGATGGCTGGACATGACAACAATTATTTGACCCGGTGGACTGTTAACGACTACATCGCTTGTCGTGTATCTGTGAATAGTTCCTTTGAAAAATTGGATAGGCAAATAGTGCTGAACTTCTGCATAAATGAAGAAAAGTAAGCTTTAGTTGAACTAGATGCCATATTCTGTGGAAAAACATTAGAAGAAAAACCTGCCTACCTCACCTAGACCTGCTTGAAAATTGCTGAAATGTTTGTTTAGACGTGGAAAGAAAATGGGGAACAGAGAAAAACATGAAAGATTCATGAAATAATTTCCTCAAACACGTAAATATGATTTTCATTCATTCTATTTGCATTTGTTGATTTATCTCCGAGAAATGCTAATTAAATGACAGATAATAAGGAAAGCCAGGACCAGTCTTTTGCATGCATTAGCGTCGGAGCTTCTTTCTTTTTTCAATATGAAGTCTAGTGTTCTTTGAAGAAAAACAGATGTTGAATTCAATTCTTCTTTTGTTCCAAGTTGTGATGTGTAATAATGCATAATGTATTAGATACCACGTTACACATGACAGTTGCTCTTAATATTTTGCATTTTACATTTGGTTCCGCATAAGACGTGTACCATTTCTCAGCAAAACACACACTCTCCGTGCATAATTATATACGAAAAGCATACGGTAATCTGTCCTTTTTCATGCATGTGGAACCACATACATTTGCCTTTATGTGTAATCACACAGGCAATGTTCAAAAGCTAATTGCACATACTGTGATGGTCGCCGCTGCCAGCTCCTTACCCTTTTCAGTTTTTCCCTTCTGAGCAATGCTTTTCCATACTAGGAAACACAAGAACCTTAAATCCTCCTCAAAATCGCAAATACCAGCTTTTGTAGGTTAATCAGCCCTAGCCATACTTTAAACATCTAGGGTTGGTCTTTTTTTCCTATGCTTTTCAGCCCTTCATTGATTCTTATGTCTTTTTCGGTTTCATTCTTATTATATGTGTTTTGGTTCTTTTTTACCTTTCTTTCTTTTTAAAGAACAAAAAGATATTTTGTGATACAGATTGCAAAAGACTAATCATTAAATTTAAATTAGGAGAGGCCTACTTATAATCCAATAGCTGGTCTTTTGCAGTCCAGACTGCAAAACACCAGACACTTAGAAAAGATTTTTTGTGAGGGAGTTTGTGTTTTCAGCCTTGATAGGTAAGCACCTAGCCGACAAGAACAGGGGGTGAGGGGATTTAGAGATATACTTAGTGGAGGATCATTTCTTTTTCAAAGAATGGTTATAAATCAATCTGCATGAGCTTAGGCCGTACAATTAGACAAAGTTCCAATTTTGAATCGATGGAAGGCCACAAGCCAGAGATCAGAATGATGGTAACACAAACCAAACTTTTGAATGTTGAGTACATCATAGAAAATTTCTCAAGTAATGATAATAAATTGCATTCTCTTAGGTTATGATTGGTGGACAGGAAAATTTTAGAGGAATAGAGAAAAGAAATTAGTACGATACCTAAAAACTAGAATTTATATATTTATTTTTTACATGTTTTAGTGAATTTTTTTTTTTTTTCATATAACTTTCCTTTCTCTGTGTTTTTAGCAAATTAATTGGTTTATGTTTAATTGTACACTGTAGAGCTCTGTGTTGAATTACCTGACTGCATTTGGAAAAACTTGAGAAATGTCATTTCAGGTGGGGCTCACCATGGTTTTGTGATTGTTTAAATCCATGGTGGGACATAGGAACTTGTCGGTCCAAACATGTATTTTTCCAAAACATAATTATAGATCCATGAACAATGTTATTTTGCAGGATTACCCTTTGCTTGGCAATGTAATTAGCCGTATTTTTGTGTAAAAAAGTGGAGATTTTCGTCAGCTTGATTCATGCCCGTTTGTGTAAATTAGCTTCCTTGAAATTGCAAAGGCTGTGGACTGTTATGAAATTATTTATTCCATTTTCAATATTATCAACATGTGTTTTGACTCTAAAACAATGGATTTAGTTTCAAAGGCTGTGGACTGATGTTGTCATATTATTTATTCCGGTTTGAATACCATCAACATAGGCTTCGAACCATCCTGTCCTGCCCCTTTGTTGGCCTTCTCTTGGAAGGGAATAGGGAAATTTGGTAATTTTGATTAACCAAACATCCTTTCTGTCTCATTTTTTTAATACATTAGATAATAAATTATACAATAAATGACAAATTTTTTTTTTGAGACCTCAAATTTTTGTGTTCTTATTAATTAGCATCTCTTCTCTCAAACTCCATCCATGCCATTATCTTTTTATTATCAAAATTATAGCCACTTCAAAATCTCAATTTCCATTCGAGTACTAGAATATATAGATTAATAGAGTACTTCCCCCCTTGTTTTCCTCCCAACCTTTTTTGTGTTTCTTTATACTCTTTTGCAGGGTATGGTTAGATTCAAAGTTATATAATTCAAGTGGCAGTAAAAGCCCTCTCTTCCCCACATCTACAATACACCTCCTGCAACTTTTTGGCACTACAAATTTACACCCCCATCCCTCACTTTCTCCTCATGCCCAACATCCCTCTCCCTTTCTCTCCTCAGACCACTCCAACACATATTCTTCACTCTGTTTTCCCTCTGTTCACATTTCCACTCTTCCTTTGCTTCCAATTTCATAAATTCCATATGGCAATCGTTGTGTGTCAAGGTCCACAATCATGTCTTGACTCTAATCTTGTCGAGTCAATGACAACAATAAGACTCAAATTATCTTCACCTAGTTCTCATTTTTCCCAATCCCTTGAATTATCCTTCAAATCTACTTTTGTTGATCCCAACACCAAACAGGAAATGGAAGAAAAATGTTTTCATGAGGAAAACAGAAGGAGAATAAATAATTCTCCAACTCCTGAAATGGGGGGATGGAGTTTCCTTCAAGCTCTTTCAATTACTTCCCAAAGCTCCAAAGAGAAAACAGAGGAAGAAAACACTTATGTTCATCCCATGGTGAAGCGTTCTCTCTCGACGCTTAGTGAGAAAAGCTTGGAATTATGTACGGAGAATTTAGGGAGTGAAACGGGGAGTGATATCTCAGAGGACAGCATTTTCTTCTTGTCTGCTTCAACGGAGGCTAATGGTGTTGGAGTGGTTGATTATCCGGTAAGGGAGCAGGTGAAACATGGACAGCTTTTTGGGACAAAGAAAGCGATTTCCCGCAATTTTCCACCACCTCTGACGACCATAAGTGGATCGGAATCTCTCCAAATGAGGTCCCACCGTGAAGGTGGGCGGCTGGTGATCAAAGCTGTAAAGGTCCCATCACAACGCTCTCTCTTTCAAGCTGAAAGAACTCATGGCCGCCTCCGCCTGAGCCTTTTGAAAGATTACTCCACTACTAGTTTTGACCCTGAGGAAGCAGCCGATGGAAAATGTGGAGAAGTAAGTATTGAAGACAAAAAGGAAGAAGAGTTTGAAAGCGATGGGAATTATGAAGAAGAAGAAGAGGAGGAGGAGGAGGAGGAGGAGGAGGAAGAAGATGAGTGGGAGACCGATGGAAATAGTTTGGAAATGGGGGGTGAAATGGGAATTGAAAAGTTCCAAAGGGCAGGCAGGTGCAAAGAAGGTGAGCATGAAAATAAGGGACTGTTGAATTGGGAGTCTTGTTGGGTGGTTACATAACACTCTTTTTCTTCATAATCATACTTCCTTGTATTGAATTCCTTTGTTTTTACAAAGAAAACATGCTTCGTTGTTATTATCGTTATTTGAAGCTGCTGTTTTTCCGAAGTTCATGTTTTCTTTTAAAGGAAATGTGATGTTATGCAAATTGCATTGAATTGTATAATATAAATTATATGATAATGACGGATTTCTAATATTAAAGTTATATTGTATTTAATGATTTGTATTTTACAATTATGTATAGTTCAGATTGCAAAACATAGAATTTTTTCTTTAATTAGGGGAGACAAACTTTAGCCTTTTACTTACAATAGGATTAAACATTTTCAAACCACATCGGAAAAATAAGGTTGACAGTAAAGAGTTGTTTCATTTACTGATCATTCCGTTAGCACCTTGTAAGAAATCAAAATATTTGTGCCTTTAGAAATCATGTGCATACTTGATATATTGTAACTCAATCTAGAAAATCAAGTTTCGCCTCTCTCATGTGAATGTTTAATGTATGTTTCAGGGCCATTTTATATTGACAAATTCTTTTGTGCGTCCTGGCCATATTGTCTTCAAATATATATATATATATATATATAGACGACTCAATTTATCTTGGACCTTAAAGTTAATAGAAAAGTTTGCAAAAATTCCTAAAAGTGCTTATGTAGGTTTGATAATTACTACAAGGTGTCACCATCTCATATTTTCGATTCCTTTCCAAAAAACAAACAGTGTAACAATGCAGTTTTTCCCTTCGAATTGAGATTTGTTCCATATTTCTCAAAGAACCATGATTGGCACACACACATTCATACCACACTCCCATTACACATTTATTTTTCCGTTAACTTTCACACTCTCCGTTAGTCTCCATTTCCCTCTCACCGTGTTCCCACCTCCTTTTTTTTTTTTTTTTTCTCTCGGGTTCTTGAAGAACCTGATCTAGGTTCTCTCGAGAACCCAGACCCTTTTTTTTTTTCTCTTTCTCGGTCTAGGTTCTCCGAGAACCCACCTCTTCTTCTCTTTCAATTCTTCTCCCTTCTGTAAATCTAGACCATCTCCTTGCATCTCATCATCATCACAACCTCCACCTCCATCACCATCCTCAATCACCACCGAAATAGAAGGAGAGGGGCAGAACCATAGATCCCTTTGTTTTCCATCACCATTGTCACCATCACCACCATTATCATTGTCATCACCAAGCAGCCCAAAAATAAATAAATAAATAAAGGATGAAGTAGATCTGGTTTCGAGGAAGGAGAAGAGTTCAGCAGCTAAAAACACTAGACGAAAAGGGTTGGGTGAGTTGGAAGATGACTGAAGAGATGATAACGTAGTTACATGTAATTAACAACAAAATAATGAAAGCTGAAGTGTGTAACTGAATGTATGGTACAGGAGTGTGAATACATATTTATCTTTTCTCAAAATATGAGGTGCAGCTCTTTTTAACAATTTTCAAACTTCTTGCATAAATGTTTGTACCACACGATGTATACTTTCGACCAAATTTTATGAATTATCAATGTTGCAAAGATTCCGATCCGTACAACACAGGCAGACAAGATCCACAGAAACATCAGCTTTTCAGACACTGGGGCCTCATCAAAGGGACGCACACCAAGTTGCCCAAGTTGCTGTGCCAGCATTTTACCATACTTCCCCGGCAAAACCACCACATGTTGCCGTGAGGTGGCTATCCAGTTGGGGGGTGGGGGGTGGGGGGGGCGTGCAGTACCAGCTACACCCTTCATTCCTTCGCTCACCGCACGTTGCCACATTACACTGACTACCACAACCTAAGACATCACGTTAAGTGAAAAAAATTTCACATCATGAAATATATAAAATAAATATATAAATTAAATATAAGAAGAATTATTTTATTTATTATTAATTAATTTTAATTTAAATGTAAATTTTAAGTTGAAACTTATATTTTTCACATAATATTATAACTTAAGGTTTATCTTCTGAGAAACCATTGTTAATCACATGATATTAGAAGTACTAAGAAACTTGTTGTCAACCTACTTGATACGTTCTGAAGTTAATACCAAACTCCCCTAAATGCTATGGTGAGGTGTCGTTTTAGGCCTACACATGAGAGTTTGTTTTCATATTAAGGGTATGACAAAAAAATATTCAATTGACTTTAAATTAATATAAATTTTATATTAAAATTCACATGTGCAATTTTCAAGTATCAACCATTATACAATCCACGGCGTTCTTATCGGCACGTTGCACAATTAATTTTATATATTGTACGTGTTGTATTGAATTGCATTGAGACAATGTGACCTTTTTCTCTCGATGAAGAAAATATAAAACAATATTGTACAAGCTGAGTTGTTTAAAGGGATAGTTTTGGTATAGCAGTTTAAAATTAATATTAACCGTTTTATTTAATTTAATAAATAAAAATGTATAAATTATTAATAATTATTATTATTAACTATTAAATTAAATAAAATTGTTAACAGTTAATTTTAAATTTCTATATCAAATAGCCTATACATTATTGGATAATGTTGTCCTCTATTCAATAATTTATATTTTATAATTTAAGTTATAAAACAAAATTCCAAATAATAATAATAATAATGTTTTAGAAGTATACTTGTATTTGCAGCCTCGGTTGGACTAGCAAAATGCACCTATGCGGTGGCTCATTCAACGGTTTGAGTTCTGTGAACGACTATTGTTAAAAATCCTTTCTGTCATAAATTTCTCATTGTTCAAAAAAAAAAAAAATTATTTCATGATTTTTAACATTCAATCTATTAGTTATGAGCTTCAAAAACTCTTCAAGCAACAAATCGATAAGTCAAATCTTCGAGTTTTAATAAAATTTTGAATTACTTTCAGATTTATATTTAAGCCAATTTAATTCAATTATTCCCAAAAAATATAGCCACAAATGGTTTTTTTTTTTTTTAATTTATGTATGTTTTGATCACTGATATATATATATATATTCTACTTTTGATCATTAATTGTCCCATTCAAATGTAACACACATTTTTTTTTCTTTTTTAAATCTTAATGACAAAATAAAAAATAATTATTTTCTTCCTTATTCACTTAACATATACGTGCGTAAAACTTGAACTTACCATCACTTGCTTTACTCTATGAAGAGATTTTCACGTGGCACACTTTTTTTTTTTGTTTTTGTCTTAGTTGCATAATGGGAAGTAATTATTTTTTATTTTTTATCTTACCTTATTCACATATCATACGATTTGAACTTAAAACATTTTATTTTTAACGAAAAGAAATAACACATGACACACGATCTGAAATTGAAAAAAAATGAATGGAAATAATTGTAGTCATTAATAAGGAAAGACATGGAAGTACTCTATCTTATCCACAAATTAATGATTAGGAAAAGGAGATTTTGTAAATTTGCAAATGCCCCCCCTCCTTTTTGAAATTTACATAATCAGGCATACTACTTTTAAAGTTCATTTTGTTGCCAAAGCATTCTCTTATTAAAGTTAAAAACAGGTGATGCAATTAGAAAAAGGCAATCCACATTCCACAAAATTAAATCTCAATAGAGGGGATTTAAATTTTCCATTTAATGGGTTCTTTTATTTCCTTTTTCACTAAGTATTTGGTGTTTGCAATCCACCGTGGCACCACGTCACTTCTAATGTTGATCCATTAGAACTATGAACCGCCAACTGCTGTACATGTATCACGTGTATAAGGAATTAGGTAAATCAAAAAATTTAGTGAGGGACCTTTTTTTGAATTAACCAAAGTTGATTTCTATTAGATTTGTTGTTGGAACCTAAAGAAAATACAGTTTTAAGTGTACTATAATGTGTAATGTTACTTTCTTTATAATTTTTATTCACCCCTACTAACCATAGATTAGGTATACAAACCATAGATTAGGTATACAAATGACCGTTTCATGGTGAAAATTCTCAGGATATAATAAAGCTCAATGTTTGACAAAGTTTTACATTGACGGAGTCAAATCATTGAGCATTTATTAAGAAAAGCAAAATTATTTCTGACTTGTGTATGATTTTCTACAACAAACTATACACAAAGGTGATTTGGTTTACAATATAGTGATAAATTTTGAGAACTTGTAAGCAACTTTTATAGTTGTATGTGAAAAAAACTGCATGCAAATAAGGGAATTTAGATGACCTATTTATAGAACAAGAAAGATTCCTTTGAAAATATGAGATTGTGCAATAAACATGCATTTACAAAGAGTCATAAATTTATAAATGAACATGACTATTTGGAGAATTTGTAACTACTTATTTCTTCAAAAATAAACTAACAAAAAGAACTCTGATTTCTTTGCTGTTAAGGAGTTGAAAAGCTATGTTTTTCCAATAATTGTGTCCACCTACAGAACAAAAAGTCCCACTATCTTGTTTGTTGGCCCAAACAGGATTTTTTTTGGGGGGGGGGGGGGTGGTTGGAGGGGTTGGGGGCAAAGGCCTATTGCAATGAAACAGCTGCTGACAAAACAACCTCCTTTTTTTTTGGAAGTGGTGGGTTGGGGTATATTGTCTTGGCTCAAGTGGATAGTGATCAATGTGTTTTCTCCATAGAATTGACAATTCATTGAACTTTTAGAGGTTTTTGGATAACTAAAGTATGCAATGATCTTAATTACTTTCTTTTTTTTTTTATCTACAATAATAATTTCATTTATGACTCATGATAATATAAAAGCTACTCAAACCATATACAATTTAGCTACATTAATTCATAAAAACCACACATCATCCCAACTTCAACCCTTAAAGCATTACTACATAACAAAATTTATGCAACTATACTTTAAATTCCTCATGCCACAAGACAGAAGGCATTCCATTGGCTGTGTGCCAATTCCATTCAACAAGAGAAACACAGTATTATCAATTTTCCTTTTTCTCTAATTTTCATTGAAAAGTCTAATAATAGGTTGTTACTTGGTTTAATGAAGTTTTAATTCAAATAATTCAAGGATTAATTGGTAACGGAAAGTCTCAAATTTGAATTTTAAGCAGTGGCAATTTGGAGAGATAGAGGGAGGGAGATTGTCGCTTAGCAGAGCCGTGATTGATCAACCAAGGCAACTGGTGCACCACCTAATTGACCTATAAGAGCTGGTGCCTAAAAGGGAGAAATTTTGTGTATTCGACACCTGCTCCTCAAGAAGTGAATAAAGGACATTATCATTTCCCCTTTCTCACTTTTACTCATAAAATCGTGTTTATAGATTCATCTTTTTGAGGCTGATTTTGTCTCTGATATTGTCATTCGATTCACCTTTTTCATCAACAAACATATGTCAAATCTCTCCCAAAAGTTAAATTTAATTGTAAACAAATATCATTTTATATGTTAGATTTAATATTTAATTTTTAAAATTAATATTTAAAATAAATAATTTGTTAAATACATCAAGTCATTAATATAAGACAGACACTTAAAATGATTTAAAAAAAATTAGTGTTAAGGTGCGAGCAAGACTTCATTGTCCAAACCAAAAGAAAAACAAAAATATGTCAAATCTCCCATAAGCCTGGCTAGGATTCCTTCTTCTCTACCAAGGAAAAAAGAGAAAAAGTAATGCCCAACCTCATCCCCAAACAATACCTCTTTTTATTCACTTTGGTCCCTTCATCTAATAACACTGCTTGAATAAAAAAACATGCTATTTCTGTTTTTACAGGAAAACTTTCTCAACTCACAAACAAAATAAAAGGGTTAGCTTTTGAATTTTTTCACCTCACCAATCTGTTAAAGTCTATTCCTGCGAGATTACATCAAAAACTTAGCAGACAAGAAATTTTACAGTTAAAAAAAAAAAAAAAAAAAAAA
>BPVZ01000053.1:503619-523196 GCA_020521535.1 Rubroshorea leprosula | reverse complement strand
AAATAATCAAAAAATTATTAAAATAACTTAATTATGGTGTAAGATACTTCTAATAACAAATATAAAATTAAGAATCTAAAGCATTTTCTTCGAACAAGGAAAAAAATCAGAACGTCAATATCGTCGTTTTAGAACTACAAGTCACAACCTCTTAAAAAAAAATAAAAAGGAGAAAAAAAAAAAGAAAAAGACAATTCCGCATTCTTCCACGGCCGGCAGCCCCATCACGTTTCCGATTCCCGAAACGATACGTAAACCGTAAACGTATATTGTAACCAAAGCACCTTTTCAATCAGCGTCACTTTCACTCTCTGATTTTTTCTTTTTTTTCTCATGTAAGTACATACCAAGGGCCTTAATTCAAGGATACTCCCGCTGCACGACTACATTCTCAAGTTGTGAGCTTTCTTGTCGAATTTCACTCGCAAGAAGCTATGCGAGATGGGGTTTGATTTGGAGTCTATATCGGAGGCTACCTCGGGAGCGGTTGGGGCTCTGGTTAGCACCACCATCTTGTACCCGCTTGACACCTGCAAGAGCAAGTATCAGGCTGAAGTTCGAGCTCACCATCAGCAGAAGTACAGGTAATGTTGGGGATGTTGATGAGACTTTTCTTATGGGTCTCATTTTCTGCTTGATTTTTATGGTAGATATTTTGGTACACTTTTCTTATGCTGTTTGAGCTCCTTTGCTTTTGTATTTCTTAATTATATATGAGTTCTTTTTTTAATGAGAGAAATTTAGAAGATTCATGTACTTATATGCTTATCCTCCGTCAAGTAACAATTAAATGAAATCCATGAGTAAAAATTTCAAGCAATTATTAGTTTGAATTGTGAGTATTTAACGTTTTGGTGCTTGTTGGAGATATGAGTCATATGACAAAGTTGAGCTTTTGTCATGTTCTTGCTATGAAGGCAGGAGCTGAGAGTCAATTATTCTGCAAAGTTGAGACTTCAGTAGGTAACTCTGTCTTTAGGATACATGTTATTTTCTAGCTAAATTAATTTCATCTAGATAATTAATATGGTACCAATATGAGGATGGCTTTTTTTTTTTTTTCTTTTTTTCTTTTTTATGTGCTTATGCTCTTAAGTTTAATGGCGTGAGAATTTATGTTTGCTTTTCTGAACTGTAATGTTCTCCAAATGGAGGTGTGATAGACAGAATTTATCTAAAATGATTCAAGAATTCTGCATTTGGTTCATCATAAATGGAAGTATAGAAAATATTTAGGTCCTTTAAACAATTAAAGGGATGTGGGACATTAATAGATATTGTGCAAGTTGTTGAACTTGTTGTTATTATTATTATTATTATTATTATTATTATTATTATTATTAGTTTTTTGATTGCCAAAGAAAGTGCTTAGCTATTGCAACGTCTGACTTATTAGTCAGAACGCATGGATTATCATATCCACAAATGATTCACTATGTGGCTATACTCATGAATGGTCCTTTCTATTTCACTGTGTTTCCATTTATCAGAATTCAGAACAGAAGAAGTGATTCTTTCTTTTTGGGGTTTTGTGATTTAGTTCCCCCACACAATGTGCAATTGAAAGTGTTTATATTCCAATTTTGAAGGTTCTAATCCATAACATGTTTTATGTTTTAAACCTCTTCCCAACAATCAAAGGATTGCCAGCTTTCTGTACTGTTTAGTAACACAAGAGTTGGTTCTAGCAATCACTATTAAGTTTACATGGTTTGGTGCCTGCAGGAATATTTGTGATGTTCTATGGGAAGCAATATCTACCCGCCAGGTTCTTTCATTGTACCAGGGCCTTGGAACCAAGAATCTTCAGTCCTTTGTTTCACAGTTCATATACTTCTATGGATACAGCTTCTTTAAAAGGCTTTACTTGGAGAAAAGTGGAAGCAAAACCATTGGAACAAAAGCAAACTTGCTTATTGCTGCTGCTGCCGGGGCTTGTACTGTTGTAATAACACAAGTGAGTAATGTTAGAATTTATTACTTTTTTACAAGAATGCATCTACTTGTGAAGTTAAATTTACTATAATACATACATATATATTAAATACTATTAAAATTCCTTTTGTCAGGGTAATTTAAACTATCCATGTTGTTCAATTTGTAAAACTCAGGACAGGAAGTAAATTGTTTCATTTGATGCTTTCTTTCTAAAGTTGGAGTCAATTATTTATTTCCAAGAATATTGGAATAATAATTCTTTACTAAATGGGTCAAATTTTTTCATGGATCTCTATGTATCTGAGGGAAAAAATGGGAAACTGAACTTACTCTAAGATAAATACACATATGGCTGTATGAAGTGAAATAAACATTTCTTATTTGTTCATGACTCCTCTAGCTAATAATTGTCAACAAAAGTTTCTCCCCTCCTGCTTCCCTTTCCACGGTTTCACCTCTTTAATTTTTTCTTCCTTAAAATCACTGCTCTAACGTCTAATGCAACATATTGGAATTGAACTTGATTATACCAGCCCCTAGATACAGCTTCCTCAAGGATGCAGACAAGTGAATTTGGAAAATCCAAAGGACTTTTGAAGACACTTTCGGAGGGCACCTGGAGTGAGGCATTTGATGGTTTAGGCATATCTCTTCTCCTGACATCAAATCCGTCTATTCAGGTATTCAAATTCTCCTTCTTTAATATGCATGGCATGCATAGGAGGTTACTGGTTTAATTGGCCTATTGTGAGAGGCATGTGCCATCAGAGGTTCTGTACCATGTGCTCTATCTGTGTCCTAGCAGACATCATATTGCAGTTTTACTATTTAGATTTTACATTTTTTTTCTCCTTTCTATGAAGCAGCAAAATGGATTTTAAGTGAACAGATTTAAGCTGAGACTGTAACTTTTCTGTCATACAGTATACTGTGTTTGATCAGTTGAAACAAAGGCTACTAAAAGCCCGTTTAAAGAGAAAAAGAGGTCTGGAGTCATCCCCAGAAGCTCTTTCAGCCTTCTCTGCCTTTGTGTTAGGTGCTGTGTCGAAGTGTGCGGCAACCTTCTTGACTTACCCAGCAATTAGGTAGATAGTCTGCCTTAGCATTTCATTGCCAACTCTCAAAAGTAATTAAAATGAAAGTATTACTCTATATCTTTTCTCCAAGAAAATTTAGATTCAAAAGGTGCGCTATAGAAATTGATATAGAATACATTCTTTCTTGAAGCAATTAGAGCTTCATTGTTAGTATGTGATTGGTGGCAGGTGTAAAGTCACAATTCAGGCTGCAGAGTCTGAAGAGAAAAACGGCCCCACTCAATCAAAAGATCAGAAATCAATTTCAGGTGCAGTCTATGCCATTTGGAAAAGAGAAGGGCTGCTGGGATTCTACAAAGGAATAGCTGCACAGATCCTTAAGACCGTGCTAAGCTCAGCCTTGCATCTAATGATAAAGGAGAAGATCTCAAAAACAACATGGATTCTAATGCTTGCACTCAGGAGATATCTTTTTCTCACACCTACCAGATTAAAGGGAGCTTGATGACAATTATAATCTAGTAAAAAGAAAAGAAAAAATAGAGGCTCCTGAATTTCTCTAGATAAAATCTACCAAATGCTAGAACCATTGGTGGGCTCTGCTGGCCAGATTCTGCCTCTTGGGAAGGAAGTTCTGATGATTTGTGCGAGCCTTGTAGTAAATTCTTTTAACGTTCCTCCAACTGCTAGATAATAAATTCGAAAGTACTTTCACATTTATTTGGGATGTGGGTAAAGTACTCGTTAAATAGCAAAAACATGCATATACTTGTCTTCTATGTATATTGAACGCAAATTTCTAGCATCACATTATATAATTTAGATTGTGAAACTGTAGGTACACACATGAACATGCTTACATATCTGCAGAATTGAAGTGTGCGAAGAAGACATATATGCGAAAGGGAGGAAAAGCAAGTACACATACTAGGATTGCATGAAAAAGAGAAATATATATCTTGCACTTCTATTATAGCTTTTGTTTTGCCCTCTTTCATTGTGCTTCATTTTTTAAAATTTTTTGGGTAAATCATTGTGCTCCATTTATCACACGGTACTACTATTACAAATTCATAACCACGCCAGAAAACCACTGTTGCATCACCTAGACCATCAATATATCAGCATGGTGGAGTTGATAAAGGACTGAATTGACAAGGTGATGCCCTTCTAAGGCATTCAAGCTTGAGAATCTAAGCAAACAAGCAAGAGAAAATTTCAAAAATTACACAAGTGAAATGCAGTGGGATATGAATCAATTATGTGATCTCATTAGACCTCCCAAAATAAGTAAGATGAATGACAAACATTACAAATTGAACAACGAAGATATGGACTCAATTGTCTAAAGAAAGTAGGTATCTTTGGTTTCATAGTTTTCCTATCTATTGAAATAATCAAAGATGGCCAGTTGGTTACCCTCAGCAAACGAATGGCAGCCTTGAAAACAAAATATAGTTCTCCTCTTAGTTTTGGTTTACAGCAAGAAGAAAGCCACCATCGGCAAGAATAGTAAGTGGTACAAAGGGTGAATCTTGGAAACCAAGTTGGCTGATGTGTCTGTTGCAAAGCTTCCTTCAGGTGTACTTGTGGACAGAACCACAACCATCCAGTTTCCTTCAGAACCAATCCCGATTCCAGTATACTTAGTGTCATTGAGATTCTCAGAGTATTGAGATTGTGTAAAGTTGGAGACGACAAGACTTGGAACCAGATTTGGTACGCATGCAGGCAAAACAGCCCCATCTCTTGTGTTGGAGACATTCAAATGGCATTTGGTTAAAAGGGTTGGATAGTTGGATAACTGAGTTTCAGTGCCTGGTACTGTATTGGCACCAGTGGAGTTTGTGCAGGGTTGATTCTTGAATTGCTCAGCCATTTCATCAGCTAAGCACTCAGCATTCTCATTTCTGGTTAGGGTTGTCAGGTTCAATGAAGCCCGATAGCTGTTAATACGTTGAAAAAGATCATCATCCTCATCTGCAAATAAATGGCAGGATGAAGTCCAGCATTCAGATATCAAGACAAGGAAGTAAGATAAGATTTGGAATTTACTATGAATATTAATTTGCAAAAAGAGCAATCTAGTGTGATTTCTACTTCATGCTCCAAAAAGAACAAGCAATTTTCTCTTCTTAATCCTATATAAATCCCAGTTATGCAGCAAAATCCTTTTTTTTTTTTTTTTTTGGCAACAAATAAGTGAATTATACAACTCTTTCTCGCTAGCTAAAAGAATCACTCCAACTGGGTCACAAGAAAGGTAAAATACAACCCCACAAAATCCAGCCAAGACATAACCTGTACAATGTTCAGATTGCTAGTGATTCTTTCTTGACCAACCGAGTTTCATTTTGTTAGCTACCCTTAGATGCCGGAACAGAAGTGTCTTCAGCCCCAAAAAGTCAAGAGAATTCCTACCACTTCCTATCCCTAATGAATATTTTAGAAATATGGAACCTAACCAGCCCTGGACAAGTTGGTATTCAGCAACTCTATCAACATATTGGAGCACATACATATCAAGAACTAAAATACCAAGGGGAATAAAATCAACTGGATATCAATTAGGAAACTCATCGAAGGGAACCCCTGACCCTAGACGGCTGGACCTGTGGCCACCATTTTGCACTTAATTGGAGTTAGAGAATATGCCTGATCAAAAAGTTAGTAACTTTTCAAACACATAATCAAAGAAATGTCATCTCCAAGCATCGGTAGATCTCCTATATGGGTGATCAGAACCAACTTGACATAATTATAACGATATTAACAATCAAATACAAAATAGTAGCGAAAACAGGTAATGTAACCCAACAATCCAATGCTAAACTATAGATTTCAGACAAATCTACAATGTCAGCGGATAAATCCATTACTTTACTAACAAAGCTAATACCCAAGATCAATCAGCCATCAGCAGATCTCATCTGACCTGGGTCTGACCTTTTGTACCATTACCAACTAAGCAGATTCAACCCAGTAGCATACAATTCAAACGAATACAGAAGGTATAAAAAATGCAGGAAGACAAGAAACAAGGACTGAAAATTGAGGGTACAAGACAGAAATGTTACCTGTATCACAAATGACTGGGCGATTCATGAGAAGAACAGAGGAGAGAAGCAATGGGAGAAGAAGAGATACCCTAAAAACTGCCATGGTTGCTTTCGCAATGGGGAAGACGAGGGTGATGGCTTTAGAAAAAGAGGTTTGGAGAGGAAGTTCGGAGGGTTGTTGCTTTCTTTGGGAGTCACTGTTATTGTTAGATGTCCGAAAGGGCACCCTCACCAGAAGTCGCTGCAATACGACGACGTGCAAATGGAGTTTTCTCTTTGATTTTTCTTGTTAGTTTGTGACTACTTTGAGGCAGCTGCCAGTTCATCTGTTCATGGCCCAAAAAAAGGCAGCTTCCAGTTTACATATTTCTGAGGGCCCAAAAAAAAAAAAAAAGAGGCAGTTGGAATTTCATTTTCACAGAAGAGATTAAAACGTGATAATAAGAAAATTGCTGCCAAGGGTTAATCCCTTCTTCCCAACCATCAACACTTCTTGAACGAATGGGCAAAGTTGTGTTTCTTCTATGAAAACCTAACCTGGATGTGGGCAAAAAGAAAACTCGTTGGTGCCTGCATTGGAGATTCGGAGGTGATCTCTAGAGTATACACTTCTATCCTTAAATAAGCAGTATTCTAGTGAAGGTGTAAGAAGAACAGTACTAGAGGAGAAGAAGTTGTGAGGGAATTTGAATTACCTTTGTTTATATGCAAGAATTCCCTTTTTATGGGGGGGGTAAGGTGGCATGCTTTGCTGAAAATAGAAACTTGTTTAATCTGCACAGTTGTTGGAGTTTGATTTGTAAAATATACCACAATAGACATAATTATCGATAGAAAAGTATCGTGTGACAAGAAGACAAGGAAGAACCACCTATAAAATAAGTAATGGTTTGTGTAGGTGTTGACATGGATATAGAGCTACCTCTAAGTGTGAGCCAAGCTTAATCTTGCGTGGATCCCACTATCCGTTATTCCCTTTGTCTTGGTCACCAAGTCTTACGTTTTAGGTGCATTTTGTTTAATTCAGTCATTGTTATCTAAATTTATTAAATTAATTCTTCTAATATCACATAAGGTGTTCCTAAATGAGTTATTGAGAACTATCATTTAGCACAATCATGTTTTCTCATAAGAGCTCTCTATATCAAACTTGAGGTATCCCTGAATCTGTACAAGCTATAATTTAAGTCCATGTGTACCATTGAGTTATACAATGTATAAGGAGCAAATTTGCTAATATCACAACACAAATTTACAAACGCTATTTTATTCTGTTATTCCTCACTTTCATATCATCTCCGTTCCTCTGGTTTTTATCATTACCAAAATTAACTCCAATGGGTAAACTAACTAAAAAAATGAGTAAAATGATGGTATTAAATAAAGAATTCAGGGACCAAAACGGTTTGAATAAAAGTTAAAGACTCAAATGACTTCAACTAAAAGCTGAGAACCCCTATTTGGGATAGGAGGAGTGGGATTAGTTGGGGTTGAAGTTGAACACAAAATTTAACACGTATTAATAAGAGAGAGAAGAGCGAACCATGCAATCATCAGGAATGGTACTCCCACAAAATTTTGAGCATGTGGTCTTCCAACCGTCATATCACAAGAAATGTAAGCTGCACCCATCAATGAGCTCTGCATTTAAAATTTAAATAAATGCGTTTACTGCCACCAAATCAATTGTTTGTGAATTGTGACCCCAATTTGTTACTCTTGCGTCCAACTTGTGGTGGTTTAATGGCCATCCGCTTAAATAGGTGAGTTAGAATAGTATGTCTTGATTTTAAATTCACGATTTACTTTCCCTCATTAAACCAATTCTCTAATGTTCAAAAAAAAAATTTTTTTGTTACTCTTGCAAATTCATTCTCAACTAAGGTCTAGCTGGATTGGATTAAGGTCATGGCATTATCTATAATTGTTTTTATTTTTCCACTTACAGGATATACATTTGGATATTGGAGAAAACTAAATTGATATATATTTGGATATTGGAGAAAACTAAATTTTGTTTTAAAATCCATCTAGTCAGCTAATTAGTATAAAATGGATCATTTGCTTCAAGGAAGTCACCGAGTTTCAAATTAAGAAACACCAAAACAAAATGATTAATCATAAATTGTTTCAGTCAAATAATGATTAATCTTATATGATTAGAGTTTTTTTAACTCTAAATATGTCCAATCAACTTATAAATCAATATTCATATAAAATGCTACATACTTGCCATTCAGAAAGGTCTATACCCTATAAAATATAATAAAATCATAGAGATCACATACTGCTCTTTGTCAGTACAAATGTATTGTCAAAAGTGTATGATTCAAACAATTGTGTAGATATTTTACATGATCAATTAATTTAATCTCTATTTGCCGTGGAAATGAGTTTCATTTGTAATTCTTCCATTGAAAATGTGTGCTCATCAATTAATTTAAATTAAAACTAAAATTAATGTGAAATTGAAATTAAAAGTCTATATTTTTTCAATAGAAACTCCTGTTAACATCCTTTAATTTATGAAATAATAATTATTTATTTATCAACTACCAAAAAGGCCATTTAACTTAAATCATTGCGCTAAATTAGTCAATTTGTGAAAAAAATTCAACCCTTGAAGTTCGTAGTTCACCATGCCTGTAGTTTTCACTAATACTTCAAAACTTGGATAGAATATTCCTTCATTCATAATATTTTCTTCAGAGCATATTCGATACTCCTATAGAGTATTTTCATATCATCATAATTTATAATATTTATTTAATTTATCATAAAAAATTTTAAAGGAGATTCTCTTTATGAGATAATTTAAGAAAATTTTTTTAAAATGTATAGTAATATTATTTTATTTGATTCATATTTCTTAAATTTAATTTATTCGAATAAAAATAATCATAAAAATACAAAATATCCAAAAAGTCGATTTTTATGACCACCATGAAGATGATTAAAATTCCTAATATTTTTTTTTATTTTGTCGCATTATTGTTTTACCCATATCTTTTTAACTTTATTCTCGTACTTTTGTCTTTTCTTAAATATGTAAAAAATAATTTTACAAAACAAGAATTAAATATTAGTGACGTTAATAATCTCTCTACAAGCTATAACCGAGTCCCAAACAATTATTAAAAAATGCAAGTGGATTTTTCTTTCAGGCCTTAGACCTAATTACTTCCAAAGCCTTCTAACTTCTTAGTTTTGAGATTACTTTCTAAATGAAATTGAGACAGTGGATCCACCTCCTTAGACTAATTAATTAATGGAATTTTTTTATTTGTGCATTAAAAATACATGTTAAAATATAATTCCTGTATATTTTTATTATTAATTTATATACAAAATAAAAATTTTAATAAATTTTATTAACTATCTAATTAAATCATTTCACATAACATTAGAGTTCACAATAAAATTATACTTTCATAATTTTTTATACAATTAATAGTGAAAATATATAATAAATCTATCCTTAACTTATATCTTAATAGTAGAAAGATCCTTAATTAATTTTTAAAAAATTGTTGCACAATTTAAATTGTATCAAATTGTAAAATATATAATTTTTAATTTAATTGTGTTAACGATCTAAATAATTCAGTGGTTATCTCATTTCACAGAAATCCTGAGTTTGAATCGCATAACATGCTGGTGGAGTGGATAAGGGATGAGAGATAGTTGTTTCATATTGTGCAATCAAGATAAAAAAAAAAAATTAATTGTGATGTTAGTGCATATCGATTTTTATTCATAAAAAAATTAAAGTTTTAACTTACATTTAGATACCGAAATCTTAATTCAAAATTTAAAAATTTTATGTTGATAATTAGATTTAAAAATTGATTATAATATAATTAATTTTTAAATCCAACTATTAACATTTAATAAAATGAATTTTTAAAGTTTGAATTTAAGTTTTAATTAAATAAAATGATATAGATTAAAATTAAGATTTTAATTTATTTCGAGAGTTGGGACTTATATATACTTTTTTTTAATTATTTGTTTATCCTATTTCCTAAAAAAAATTAATTATCCATTGTTATTATTGTTTTCATATATGAGATAATTTTGCAGGGCATTCAAGTTGCTGCCATTGCAGATTTGGAGGATCACAGAAATTAAATGGTAAAATTTATTTTTAAGCATTGCAGATTTGGACGATCAAATAATTTACCGAAAGTGGTATAATTACGATGTTACCTATTATTATAAACTTATAATATAATATATCATTATATAATTAATTTGTTTTATTTAGAAGTTCATTAGTGATATTATATGTTTTCTTTTATTTAATGTCAAATTATATTTCATTAAATACTATGTAATTATAATCAAGAAATGATTTTAAAATAATTTTTTTGTATTATTTTTTGGTATAACTTGATGTTTTATTTAATAATTAATTTTTTAAAATTCATGTGAGACTTATGATATTGAATGCATTTACTCATTTAATAACACGTGGAAGTTGTATCAAAAAATAATATAAAAAAGTTAAGAAAATAATTTTGGAATAATTTTTTTATCTATCTTTTTATACAACTTAATGTGTCATTTACATGGTTGATTTTTTTTATTCATGTGAGTCCCGTAATATTAAAGGTATCTACTAATTTAATAACATGTGGAAGTTGTATAAAAAAATGGTATAAAAAAGTTGTCCTTATAATACCGCTCAAAAAGTTGTTCCTATAATACTGTCCAAAAAGTTGTCCCTCTAGCATCGCCCATTGTAATCCAATGTAACATTATAATTATAATCTTCTCAATTATTAAAAATATTATAATTACAATATCACATAATATTATAAACTTATAATATGATATGTCATTATATAATTAGTTTTTTTTTATTTAGGATTCACTAATAATATTATATATATTCACTTGTTTAATATCACATTATATTTCATTAAATGCTATATAAGATTATAAATTTACATTGTTAAGTGACATTATAACTATAGCAATACCACCAATGATATATTGATTTGAGTGAAAAAAATTTAATTATTTTTAAATAAGATTTTGAGTTTAAATTTAATAAAAAAAATAAGCACTATAAATTTTTTTTTTTAATGATGTTCAACCTAACTTAATTTCAAATTAATCGAATTTTATAAAGTTATCTGATAGTGGAGGTTAGTAAAAGAATAAAAAAAAAGAAAAAGGAAGGACCATAGCAATACCAATAATTTGTCATTAAGCTTTCATTCACAAAAAAAAATCCTCAAAATTAGATGAAATGCCGTTTGAATCGGATTTTCTTTCTCCCCCGCGTTGCCGTTTTCTTCTTTACCAAAAAATTCTTTTCTTTGACCATTTACTCTTCCTTTCCCCTCTCTCACTCTTCTAGGGTTCTGCTTCTTATCTACTCCTCCTATGCTCAGCCAATCAATGGCGGATTTCACTTCTCCTTCTTCCTCTTCTTCTGCTTCTGCTCCTCCTCCTCCTCTTCCTCCGCCTTGCTCCTTTGAGAAACCAGAAACATTATCAGTTGGATCTTCGTCGTCTTCCGGACCTCCTGACAATGCTTTGGAGGACGTTTGCAGTATCTGTCTCGAGCCATTCACTGCTCAGGATCCTGTCACTGTATTATCATCGCTCTCTCACACCTCTTCTTTTATGCTCGTTTTAGTTTGCGTTTTATTTTTTGTGTTTAATGTATAAATTTTCAATGATTTCTATGTTTTTAAGTTTTTTTTTTTTTTTTAATTATTATAAAGAACTGTTGAATTAGGTGATTTCTGGACTGTTTGATTAGATTTTCAGTTACATATATGTGTTGATCGCCTTTTTAATTGGTGTGTTTTTTTTTTTTTCTTGTTATTTTTAGTTTATGAGTGAAAATTAAGCTTTCGTTTACTGTGTAGACCATAATTTTGGTTGATCACAGTTCTTTTGCGATTCAGTTTTTGGAATTCAAGGTTTTGATAATCGTGGAAAAAAAAAAAAAAAACCTCGCCGATTCTTCTTACCGTGATGATGACGGGATTTTATGATATTGAATTTAAATAACATGAACCTGCTGCTTTATGATGCTTAACCCGGTTTAATCTGGTCTGGCTCTGGTATTTATGATTTTAAGCTCAACTAATGAAGGAAGAAATTTGATTACCGGGAACTAATATATACTGATGATATACTTTACTGATGTGCCAAAGAAAAGAGTCAACTCTGAAGTCAGTATGTAGGCATGTTTGTCCTTTCATTGAAATGATCTTTTCAGAAGCAAGCATAGAACCATGATAGGGAGTACCGTTCATCTAGTTGGTCTGTTGCACCATAAAAAATCTGTTCCTGCCAATTTATAGTTGTTGTTAGCCTTATTGGAATTCTAAGTACAAATCCTGCAAAATTTTGTCCCTTGTTGTAGGCTACAAGTTGCAGACATGAATATCATCTTCAATGCATTCTTGAATGGTAAGCATCGATTAACTTTTAGATTATGTGTGTTTCTTTGCAAGACTTCCATGCATTTAAGTTGTTGCTGCTGTCGAGTTCCTAATAGAACTTGTTTGTTTTTCTAGGTCCCAAAGAAGCAAAGAGTGCCCAATATGTTGGCAGTTATTTGTCCTTAAAGATCCTGCCAGGTCTGTAAAGGGAGGTCTCCACCATTCATATCCATTGCATACGCGCATGGATACTTGTCTTTCATTTGTTATCATGTTGATAAGCAGAAAATATCTGATCACTCATGTGTTTGTGTCTTTTTGTCCTATTTGTAGCCAAGAGCTTCTAACTGCTTTAGAGAGTGAAAGGAATTCTAAGTCAAGGAACATATCTCCACATTTGACTCCATCTTACAATGGGGATTACAATGGAGAGGTGATTTATATGGTTCAGTTTTTAAATTTTATTTTCACCTTTTTCTTATGAGTTGTAGAAATTGATTTTTAATTGATAAGTTGTGAATGTGTAAAACCTTCAGGTTCCTGCATACATAGATGACTCTGATTTTGAAGAACGTATTATGCAGCATCTTGCTTCTGCAGCTGCTAGTAGGGCTCATTATTTCCGTAGGAGAGAAAGGCAAAGACACTCTGGATTTGGCCCTTCAGACCCTTTCCAAGATTTTGTTTTGACTTCTCCTGAAAATATGCCTATTGCACAGCAAAGACATGCAACTTTGCCAAGGGATTATCAAAGTGTAAATTATGTCTCAATCTTGCCTGATTCGCTAACTTCAGGCAGAGCATCAGTTAATTTGGAACCTTCATCACTCATCAGCCCCGCATCAGTTAATTTGGAACCTTCATCACCCATCAGCCCATCTGCTAATCTGAGGCCCAGTCCTGCAGTTATTGGAGATGAGCCTACCAGAGACAGGTACTTTCAAGAGATAGATGATCATTCTACAATATGCCTAATAGGCTAATACTAAGGATGTGTGAGGCATTTCTTATTTATATTAATAAGAGCATCCTATCTTCTCCCTGATTTATCTCTTCCTTGTCAGCCTTTGTAGTCCATATTGATGTTTTATGTGTTACATTCTGAATCTCACCTTACTTTCCTGAGTTTTCTTTAGAAAACAAGAAACAGATAGTTCCCAGAGATCAAGCTCATCCCAGACATTTTCTTTCTCTGAATCTATTAAATCCAAATGGTCTGCTGCTTCAGCCAGGTAGTTAGGTTATATTTTAGTTACTGTTGGATCTGATATTAACTTGTTTCCCCAAGCTCCTTTTGCTGAATGGTTTGGATGTACCACAACAGATATAAGGAATCTATCTCAAAAGGTACTCGAGGTCTAAAGGAAAAGCTTCTTGCTCGCAATAACTCTGTTAGGGAGCTCAGCAAGGAAGTTCAGCGTGAAATGACTGCAGGGATTGCTGGTGTCACACGAATGATTGAGCGGCTAGACCTTGCTTCTAAGAAGCCTGGTGCTTCAATTCCTGTTTCCAGTAATGCTGGAGGGACCTCGAACTTCTTATCCAAGGGTAAAGGTGTAGAAGAAAATAGTTTTCCTCAGAATCGCAGTAAAAACAATGCAGTATTTGCACTCTCTGAAAATTCAGATGCACCCATAAATGCCTCTCCTCCCATTGCAAACCATGGTGAAGTTTCTCAGACACAGGTATGTGAGCTTTTCTCAGTATCTCATTAAAAACTCATGGGCTTCATATAACTTTTTTCCTTTTTCTGGTCCATGTTTGATATGAAATGACATTGGTATCTTAGAAACTTGAAAGGCAGCTCTGAAAGCATGAATGATCTTACTATTCTTTTTACCCTCTAGGGAGGACATTGATGCAATGGACAGTGGCACAGGATCGGCAACAGTCTTTCTGGAATAGGGCATTAGGCATTAGATGCAAGTGACGTACATTCTGGAGATCAATCTGCCTATTGGTCCGCGTCCTGCATTTGCCTATATATGTTTACAAAAGTGGTATCATAACTGGGGGTACCCTCCATTTTATGTATTATTGGCAGACATATTGTTTCATTTTCACAATTTCTGAAAGGATTCATCTTTATCTCCTATTTGCCATTCTCTGTTTGCATTTTTACAAGTTCAGCCTTTCTTTGTTTGATAATCCGTTCTTTTCTTTGGAGATTAGAATTGTGATTGGTATGTTAGGATCAAGCCCGAAGTAGGCTGCAGCCCACTCTCTCGCCTAGCCATTAGGCGCTAGACCTGGGTGTTTGGCTCTACTGCGCCTAGGCTTTAGGCGTGCATTACTGACCCTAATTTTTCTAATCGAAGCTCTTAAGGTTTTCTCCTTTTTTTCGCTGAGCTTTATTGCGATGCACAGGTATAACACATGCGTTTACGCAAGTTCCCGCTAGTACAAATAACATTATTAAGAAAATTTCAAGTATGTCACACTTGTATAGATGTGACATTGGAAGACCCTACCCTCTCTTAACCAACTACTTTATTATCATTTACACGAACCACTGCAAAATACGGATTTTGCTAACGCACTGAGGCCAAAGAAACTATAGAACAGAACACCCAGGATCAAGCGTTAATTGTTTTTTGATCGGCAGGAGCAAGCATTATTATTATTATTATTTTGGATCGGCAGGATCAAGCATTAATAACAATCCCACCTGCAGTATGATAAATGTTGCAAAATTTCAGTAATCATTTAAAGCAGTAATTAATCACTATTCAGTTTGATTGAAACTCGAAACAGACCATTAGGATGGAGAAATTGGCCGGTGAGGTAGGACGAGCATTGAGGGGACGCCAGGAATACGTAACACGGTGCAATCTCATGAGGCTGCGCTGCCCTCCCCATCGGTGCCTCGCTCCCAAAATTCTTTATCATTTCGGGCGGCAAGGACGCCGGTTGAAGTGGAGTCCACACGGCTTCCGGACAACGCCGTTGACCCGAATTCCCTTCTCCACCAGCTGGAGTGCCAGGCTCCAAGTGAAAGCCACAATGGCTCCCTTGGTGGCGCAGTAGTCCAGCAAGGTTGGCGCTCCCGTGTAAGCAGTCACGGACGTTGAGTTAATGATGGAGCTCCCCTGTTTCATGTGTTTCAGAGCATGCCTGCACCGACATTACCCCATCAATATTTTCATTAATTTCAGGGAAAAAAAATGATAATCCATTATTAACTCGCAAAAACCAAAAAAGGTTTATAGGGTTTTTGTTAATTTTGAATTTTCTTACCTACACATGAAGAATTGAGAGAAAATGTTGGTTTGAAATACCCTTTCGAGCCGGGACTCGGTGATATAAATTGAGCTGGAGATAATGCTCAGATTTCTTCTCACAGATTTTCCATACATGTTACATCAGTTTTTAGCATATTTTTTTATACAAAACACTGTTAACACATTACAATGTTCATTTAAAATTAAATAATAATATAATTCTCATATAGCAAGGTCATGGTGCTGCATACCATTAATACCAGCTTACATTTTCTGGTGAACATTTAACATAAAAAATAAATAGAGATTACATTGGAAAATCAACAAAGAAACTTCTGAACAACTTAATTGAACTTGAACAGAACATGAACAACAGTAACTGATTGCACTGTTTCATTAATCTTCAACAGAGATGTTGCAACTCTCTGTTCCAGGTGTTGTGGTGTGGAGGAGGAATGACCCACATGGTATCGGCCCCAACCCTGTGCCACCCACCCTGTGCACTGCATGTTGTTTACGTATCAGGGGACTTGGGCCATGTGGCTGTGGAAGTAGGTTGACGTTAAGCTTTGGTGATAATGCTCAGTCGAAAGAGGTTCGACGGTTCGCGTTCTCACTAGCGGAAGCACATTTACTTGCAAAAGTGGGTTAAGGTTTGTTGTTTTGATCTTAAAATTAGAAATATGTTTGTTTGTAAAATATGAAGGGTACTCTTGAAGCCTCCTTTGATTTCAAAGATAGAATTGAGCTTTGTGGGATGTGCAGGGGTGAAGTCAGATCCTGTGGTCGCAGCCTAGCCTTTCAGGACTGGTGAAGTCTGTCTGGGATGTCTTGAAAGGCATGAAGATGACAATGGGCAATTTCGTTTTTTGTTACACCATGAAAGTTCCTCTTATTTTTTCATTCATGTGGGAAATTTTGTTATAGTACTCTTAACTAATAATAAAAATGACCTTTAAAAAAAATTTACTTGTTATATTAATTTGAAATCTATAAAGATACTGAAGTTTTTTATTTTATTTATTTATTTTTTGTTTTTACTTGAAACAGTTAAAGTATGGTAGAATAAGAATACATTTCTTTTTCTAAAAAAAAGGAAAAAAAATGGCAGGGAGGAATCCAAGACTCACTCACATATTCACCCTTTTTATCCAATATTTAAAGCAAACCCAGCAAGTGCCAATTTCAAACCTAGGCAGAACAAATCAATGCAGTTGCAGCAATTAGAGAAGTGCATTTATGTTACCACAGCGAAGGGGCAACGCAGTTCTCCTTCATCTTTGTTTTATGCATCACAAAATTTCTTTAATTGGCATTATTAAAAAAAAGAAAAGAAAAAAGAAACAAACAAACTAAGAAATCAACAAGGTGGGGGATGAAGCTGTCATGTCGAGGTACCTTTATGCAAAATACTCCTTTGTGCGTGCCATCTTTTCTATACTCCGATACCAACTCCACTGGAAGCAAAGAGCTGCAAGGCGTGTCATACCGGCTGAAACCACCTCAACAAATGCCATCAGGAATGATCTTTGAGGAGATAAACCAGCAGTTCCTATAGATATTAAGTGGCCGATGAAGTCGAAGGGGATGCTAAAACTACCAGATTTTATGCCATCTAAAGTCTTTTTAGCAACCTGGTCAGCTTTCATCAACCCAGAGGTACTTGCTATGATATTGCTGATCTCTGGCCTCATCTTGAGTTCTGCAAGTGATTATTTTTTAGTTGATAAATATGGCTGCAGCCTGACATGTGGCCTAATATGCTATAGTTATTTCATTCAAGAATTTGCAGCCAAGAAACAAATTAGCCCTAAGTTGTATACAATATATATAATGTAGGAAATTAATTGCGTACCTTCCTCTAGACCAGGGGTGTCAGTATCCGGTGGGAATATCAGAGACACATGAATGTTATCCGCAATGACCTCTTGTTGCAATGCTTCTGCTAAACCCCGAAGACCAGACTTACTCGCTGAGTAAGCCGTGTAACCATATATACCAACCTAATATTAAGAAAACAAATATATATTATCCCCATTTTTAGTGTATAGTATTGGCCTGTAAATTTTTAATCTGATTAGTCAGACAATATCTGCAAACTCATGTTGATACCATGCTTGCTTGAGTAGCCCATTAGAATTGTTTGTAGTCCAATGCCCATGGAGGGATATGAAATCCAATGGCTAAATAACTCATTAATGAATGAGATTGATGTCTTGCTGTTCAAAATATTAATTATTAGATGAATGGATTCTCATTTCTTATCAGGACCCCTGTTATTCAGTGACCTACGTTGTGAACTCCGGTGATTGCAAAACATAATTTTTTTTCTTGTTAATGAATATATAAACATATTTCAGAAGGTAAAAATGAAGAAGGAAACAACAGACCTGACCCCCCTCGGATGACATGAGAGCGATTGAGGCTGGCCTGCGATTGAGGCTGGCCTCCGGTGGTTCCTGTTCTTCATCAATGGCAAAGCTGCTTTGATAACGTTAAAGCTCCCCATGAGATTAACGTCTATCATAAACCTGATCTCATCCAGTCCCTGCCTCTCCAGCTCCCCAGGAAGAAAGATACCTTGATTAACGACGAGAACATCAATGGGGCCTGCATCGTTGACCGCGTGCTGAACGGCATCGAAGTCGCGGACATCGGCGGCGAAGATGGAGGCCTCAACCCGGGAGGAATGCCGAATGGATTGCTTAGCCTGCTGGAGCTTGTCGAGGGAGCGAGCCAAGAGGGAAACTCGAGCGCCTTCGGAGGCTGCCTGGTGGGCCAAGGCTAACCCGATTCCACTAGACCCGCCAGTGATGAACACGTGACGGTCCTTGATTGGGATCTTCACCGGGCGGGGCCGAACAATGAAGTACAGGACGGGGAGGAGGAGTGGCGCCAAGACGAGGAAGAGCACCATTGACGGCAGGAAGACTTCCTGATTCTGATTCTGAGTAAAAGCGTGGGAGGAAACATAAGGAAAATCCTGTCCAACGGGGAATACAAGGATTTTATAAGTAATGTCGTGCCGAATGTGTTGACTTAATATTCATTAATTTAGAAGATTTATTTTGATACTAAAATTATAAATTTAAATTTTCATATTAATAAATAACTAAATTTTAGAATAATTCGTTCTGATCTAATACTATATATTTTGAATTACAATCATTCACTTCCTATGAGAAACATATATAAACCCTATAAATTTGATTTTTTTTTCACATTTAACTCATATTTGTAATTAATTTCAATATGATAAAAAAAAAACTAAAATTTGAACATATATGTATGTAAAAAAAAAAAGGAAGACGTTGACTTTTTAACCTAAGATGCATGCATCGGTTTTGTTTGTTTTATGATACTGACATGAATATCTTAAAAGAATTTCAAAGTTCAATGAGGAAGCAACTGCATGGAACATGTAGAATTGGAAAGAATAGACTTTAAGAGCCAAGGCCGAATCTACTGCTAAAATAATGTCCTCTAACTTTGGTTCACTTTTCATGTTTTGGGGTCAGAATTTGAGAAAATAATTTTTTTATGTACTAAATTAAAATGTAGATTCGTTCTTAAAATTATTTAATGATGAATTATTATTGAAGTGCGCTAAAATTGACTTGGGATGCATTAAAAGTAAATAATTTTTTTTTGGATAAATTTAAAAGCTAGATTCACTGATAAATGGATCTTGAATTTGAAGGAGCTTGTGCGCCAGAGCTAAAAGTGGTACAAATTTACTCCACCCATCAACTTGACCCCAATCCAACTCGTAAAAATGGGTTAGTATCTACATATCTCAACCCATAACCCTTAAATAACTTGTAATATTAATTTGTACAAGTTATGGGTTGAGTTAAAATCAACTCGCGATTTGATGGGTTAACCTGTTTATTTTATTTATTATTATTATTTTTA
>BPVZ01000053.1:479382-501494 GCA_020521535.1 Rubroshorea leprosula | reverse complement strand
ATGCCGGGAGGAAGGGAGTGCATGTGGGTTGGTGGGGTCCTTGGCGGAGTTGTTGGCCAATCTGATTAAGTCCCACGAGAATCATTAAGTATGTTCATGATATTAATCAAGGAGAAAAAGGAGATAGCATATCAAAACAGCCCACATTTAGATATCTAATCCAACATAGACGTCAAAATCAGCAAACTTACTGGAAATGGGTGAGCCTCCGAACCCTTCCCCCCTATCCCTTACATCTCTACAAGGCAACAAGATATAATTCATAATTCATAGTCCACAATCCTCTGATATACCCACAACTTCTTATCTGGATTCTGGATTGTCAGTGTTTATCATGGTTAAGCAAAAGGAGACAGTCAAACTCAGTTCCCAAGGGCAAAGGACTTATCTTTGTTGCTGTGGGGCCAATCATACTTTTTTACGCTCCAGCTGCCTGTTAGTTATTACTCAGCTCCATATGAACTTGAAAGGTCAAGTGGTACCAGTGGTACTAGTTGTACCATCCCTTTGGTATCCACCGCTTGTTTTCACACGCTTTGCAAACTGGCTAACGAACCCGGGGGCCATCAGCAGAATGAATGTGACAGTCATAGATCTTCAAGATCCGTTTCACATCTCAGTTGCCAACCATCAAATTATATTAAAATGACTAAAAAAAGAGCAATAGTAATTAGTAGTATGGTTATTACTACCATAAAAGATGTTAGTACCATCAAAATTT
This sequence comes from Rubroshorea leprosula, assembly GCA_020521535.1. Lineage (NCBI taxonomy): Eukaryota > Viridiplantae > Streptophyta > Magnoliopsida > Malvales > Dipterocarpaceae > Rubroshorea > Rubroshorea leprosula. The sequence goes on along the minus strand of BPVZ01000053.1, from coordinate 500,773 downwards.
TTGTTTTATTCTTAAGTATTGTTTAAAAATATTAATTTATTGATTGGTTTTAATTTGTTAATATAATAAACTATTAATCAGGTCTGATATTTATAACTAAATAAAATGATCATTATGGAAATTAGTAGTACAATGAAATGAGTTTGATCCAATGGAGACTGTTTTTCCAATCCAATTAATTACGTTTTAAAATCACCAAAAGTTGAAATGTGTTGGGGAGAGTTGAATGCAGGCGAGTAGAGTCCTCTATGAATTTCTTGGTAAGTCTACCAAAGAAATCGTCAATAAAATTAACCCCACAATTGAAATGCTTGGTGAGTAGTCCTTCAAAGGCGGCCCTATAATGTGCCGCCAGTTCGTCTACGTCCACCTTATCGTTATTGACAATTACTACCGGATTTTTTGTATCAATCATTTCAAATTTTCAATGCTAAAGCAACTGTTACTCGCTATGTACTCCATTATCTCTTCTGGTGAGGGGGCATACATTGGTAAGTTGAAGGAATTCGCTTCATTCTCGTCCACTAGTCCCTATAGTCAAGGATTGTCAAGTCTCTTAGTAGTGAATAAAACTTGTTAGGATAACTTCTTTTTTGACATTAGTATGATAAAAGATGAACATTGGTACATAGTTCCAGCTCAACAAATTTTAATCTGTCCAATATCAACTACATTTTAACATGTTCCTGTGATATCTTAAAGTGAACTTTTATACATTTACATGTTCAAATCTAGACATCTCAATGATTAAAAACTTCAACTTATAAGTTATAGGTCTCAAATTTGTATTTTAAGAAAGATGAGGAGAAGAAAGCTAACTCTATTGCACAGACTATCATTAGACTGAAAAAAAAAAACTATGTACATTTTAACTTGCTGTGTACATATGTGTGTGAATTAGTTTGCATACGCATGTTCAATGTGATATAAAATCGTGTATATCAACTATATTTTCTTAATTGAAATTCCCACGTTTGAATTGAATAGTCATTTACTTTACCTCTTTCACCATATCCATGAGAACAGATGCCATTAAGTCGGAAGAAACTCCCAGGGGAATTTCGGAATCAGGTTGCTCATGCCGGTTTGAAGGCAAAATTAGAACAATCATACCTCAGGCCACAATCTCTTTCTCTCTGGCATTCAAGAAGTTATTCATATCCTCAAAAAACTAACGTTTGTAAGCATCAACCATTTCTTTTGGCGCATTTGTGTAGTGAACCCTCCCTTTGTTCCACGCGGTAGACTTCTTGTCTAGCAGCTCCTCCGGTACTTTTGAGAGCCAATTAAGTACATGAGCGGCAAATGCAAAATGGACAGAGGATTCCGGGTACAACCGGCCGTGGAAGGAACCCCGAACACCAACGGCAAAGTAGGGTCTTTCTTTGGGGAGAGAGGTGAAAAGGGTGTCGAAATCATTGGACGGTTGATCGTTGAAGAACACTTGGAATTCGGACATTTTGGAGGAAGGACTAAATTGGGACTGGAGCTTTTGTTTCATGGCTTCTACTACATCGTGCATGGCAATGAAGGTATTTGGTCCAATTGAACATCCCAAATCTGCAACGCGAATTGTGTTTGAAGTGGAGCAGAATTTCTTCAAATCTAGTTTCTCTTTGATCACCTCCTCAATTTTTCCCTTTTGAAGGTTTGCGCATTCTCTCTGTGATCAAAGAAGGCCAAAAAAGGATTATTATTGTTACAAGGGGTATAACTTAAAATTAAGTTTGAGTAACTTAGTTGATAAACTAGATGTTTCGCAACTAATTAAAACGTCGAGTTCGAACCTTAAACTTCTGTAGAGTGTGTTTGATGAGTACCTGATAGTACGAGTTTCTGTCGTAGCCATAGTCACCATGTCCACAATTCATTACCGGCGACACAGTGGTGGCGCTGCCCATCTCTCTCTGCCTCTTTCTATCACCTCGAATGTTAAAAGTAAATGTATGCAAATTGGAATGTATAGACTGCAACCTATGTGGTGTTATATATGAAAATTTGGTCAGGTAATTGAATCAACCAATAAGAGTTCAAGTTTAGCATTTTAGATTAGATAAATGCATAGTTGTTTACGATTTCAGGCTGCAACTGGGGCAGTGTTCATCTCAGGAACTACGTATGCTATGACGTAGGCTATGCTCAAGATTTCAGATTTTTTAGAAAATTTAACATTCTTTTGGACATTTTAAACATTATTTTCAAAAAAAAAAATTAGAGTTAAAATATGTAAAAGTGAAATTAAAATCAATTTTAAATCCTTAAAAAGGAAAAAGAAATTATCCACGTGATAACAGCATATAGCAGCATATTTTGGCCTTAATTCTATTTGATTTTTTTTATGTACCAGTTAGTATCTAGAAACTCACTAGTTAATCGATTAATTTAAATTTGAGATAGGCAAGACCCAATAACCAACAAAGTTTTTCCTCATAAGTTTTAATAAAACTATATTCTTAAAATTTGAAATTAAAACTTTTGGTTAAATTAAAAAAATTCCTTGCGGACTCATCTATACACCCGTGCGTAAATTCTATTTGATTATTGCTGTACTTTTGAGGCTTAAACTAAGCAGTACCCATAATTTATACTACTTTTTTGAGGCTTTTGTTTAAGCCCCACAATAATTGCTCTGTCTCAACTCTATAAATTATTATCGCGTGACACACACGAAAGTTGGTCACTTTACAGGAACCATTGTCAATCCAGCCTCCAGCCATTGCTTGGGAAAACTAGAGGTTGCCAATATTCTTCTTGCCTAATTCTGGAAAAGGTAGTTTCCAGCTTTTGTATAATGTTTTATACAATATGACTTAATATTAAAAGAATAAATGTTTACTAATTCAAATGTTAACCCCCATGCTAGCAACAATAAAATTTATTGATTGTCATATCATGTGAACATTTATTGTCAACAAATTTTTTTAGTAAAAACAATTAATGAAAAAAAGTTCAAATAAACTTTATCATATTTTGATTAAGATTACCATTTGTTATATTATTATCACTATTTAATAAATTTTTAAGTAAAAAATAAAAAATTTATATTCTTCTTTAAAAAAAAATACTTACCATTTAATTTAAAAATCTAAAATTACAACAAAATTTGTATTCTTATTTTATTTGCTCCTTTTCTCAACAACCAGTGCTTGGAATTTGAGAATACAAAGAGATTTCAAATTCGGATATTAGATCGGATGGACGAGTTTGAAAATTGGTAGTATAGTCCCTAAATGATCCACCCTCAAGCTTAGAAAAAGGTATTGTGTTGTGAAGTTAAATTGAAATATCTTTGCCTTTAGAAAGTTGACTGAAATATCAGTTCTACACCTTGATAACAATTTCACATCTTCAAAAGTTCATTTTTAAGGAACCATCCATGGAAAATTTTTACCCTTACACGAGCTATAACGGTATTCAACCACCCTCTTCGCAAATCATATTGTATCCTGAGGAGATTTTCAAGAGAGGGAGATGGAGATGGAGAAGGAGAGATGTTTATTTGAAACTACTATTGATCATATGCACCCCCAGCCATGTCCATATCTGTCACAACATCAATTCCCTTGAAAACAACGCGCAATTTTCTTAGTCCAGAGGTTTTCTTATTGTCCTTGTTGATTGTGCCAGAGGCGTGGAGGGTGTCCTTTGAAACTTTACCCATTAAGTCATAAAGTGGGACACCTAGGTTTGATCGTGTCATCTCTTCCAAAACAGGAGGTGCCTGCATGTATAGATTCTTCCCTCGGTGTGTGATGCTTGCTTTTGATAGAAGTAGCTTAGGATGCTCCTCAAGCATATCGATGAACTGTTTCCATTCAACCACAGAAAAGAAACATAAAGTAAAATCATAAATAATGGACCTACTAATAATGATGGAAGCATACTCTTGATAAAAAAAAAAAAAATTGGGCTCTCTACGTTCTGCAAGGTGACTGAAGTATCCAGCTGATCAACAAGAACGCCTGGACCACATCCAAGACAGTCTTTATCCTTCACAAATTCTGTCACTTCAGTGTGAAGACCTTCAACACCATTATACCTACAAAAGTAGCATGTAGAATTGAGAAGGAAAGAAAAGCTTTAGAAGTTTGCTAGTGATCAATGTAACTATATGCCTTCTCCTTTATCAAGATTTAGAAAATCTGCAGTTAGCATGATTATGTGACTGTGCTGCTAAAAATTTAAGGAACAAATAGAAAATGACAATAAGATTTGTACCCTACACAAACAAAAGTCAAGTAAGTCGAAGCATTATCAATTACATGTATTTCTAATTTCTAATTTTCCCTTCAAGTAGTGCCATCAAATGAGGCCCACTTTTAGAAGAATAAATCCAAACAGAAAAACAAAAAGAAAAAAAGAGAAAAGAAAGAGGATGTAGACATACGTAAGATAGTTTGACAATGTTTTGCTGCATCCTGACACAATTTTCAAGGTCTCCAATGCACATGCTGCTGAAATAATTGCATTTGTAGAAGCAATTGCTGGTATTATGTTTTTCACAACACCCTGCAAGCAATTGACGAAAATTAGCTGCTCAATTTTTTTGCCATATATCTAGAGAGAGATGATGATGACCAAACAAGGTTTGTTTATTCTCAACAACTTTCCGCCTGCTATATGGACATTTTGTCATCCTAAAAGCAAAATGTCAAAATCTAATTGACTAATTGTGTTTGCATTTTAGTGTAAAAAGTGAACTTAAGCTATTTGATTTAGCTTAAATACCATAAAACTATTAAAATTTGAAAGACACAGAATCAGCTATTTTCTTCTAAATTCATAAAGAAATATGATAACAAAACACTATAATCAATCAAATATAGACTTTAACTTACGGCATACCTGAGTAAGAGAATAGGTAACCCCTGGAATTCCAAAAAGCTCAGCTCTCTTAACAGCCTACAGAATACAGATTGCTCTAAGAAGCCTAGAGCAAAATTCAGCAGTAAAGAAAGACATCACTAGACAGATTAACACAAGTTACCGCATCATAAACCCACATCATGTGTTCAGGGTTATCTGGGTCAAAAGCCTTCCCACTGTGAACCTATAAGGGGAAAGGGAAAAAATCATCACAAGAGAGATTAGGGAACCAGAAAGTCATCAATTTAAGACTGAAAAATAAATAAGGTACTGATTACCCAATTACCTCATCCCATTTGATTAAGTGAGCATATTCAATACAATGAGCTGCAGTTCTTGGGGTTTCTGCAAGAGTGCATAAAGGAAACTTCACTTGAGGAGGGAAAAGCCAGATTGTACATTCAAAGCATGGTGTGACCCCCGGTATAATCACTCTTGCATGGCCCTTGAAACCTTCAGTTCCACCATCTACCATGGGTTTGATTGTTTCCTCTCGTGGGTTGTCATCAGAATCATACTCTTGAATATATCAGCACAATGAGAGTTATAAGACACACTATATTCGCTAAGAAATCCTTAATACAACAACATGCTCTTCCCACCATTCAAGGTCTTATACACAAGAACTACAAAACAAATCTCTAGGAGATGTAATATACTTTTGGTAAAAAATAAATAGTAAACATACGCACCAAGAAAACTACAAGCCACAGCATTTATGTAGCTTCGAGCCTCAATGGAATCAAGACCAAGAGCAATAATATTAAAATCATTATAAAACTCAATGTCTTTGTCTTCAATCCTGCAAAAGTGAGGCACAATATTTACACCACTAACTCTTTCCATGACACGCTTTGCTGCCACCACAGCCTTTGGCTTGCCAACGTCTTCAAGCCTAAGAGTATCAACACCAAAACAATGGTGAACCTTTTAGCTCCAGTAAGAAACTCAATAACCAAAGTAACTTATTAATTCAAAGAAGATTTTTCCTAATAACAAGTATATTGTATATATATCATCCCAAAAGGATAAAATTGAAGAAACAGCCTGCATTATCAATAATGAGCATTAAATCTTTCTTTTCCAATTCGAAATCTGTTGCAACACGTCTTAAAACCAACACCTCTTAATATTATCATAGTTACTACATGTACCAAGAACAAATCAAAGAATTAGACACAATAGAAAAGAAAACCTGAAAAGAAATTGTCGATTGAGATTGGTGACCTCAATGCGGTCCATGTCTATGACATCAAGATTTCGAAACCCTGAAAGAGCCAAGTCCTTGAGCAGCTCACACCCTAATCCTCCGGCCCCCACCACCAAAACTCTAGCATACTGCTGCAGGTCGTCCCTCAACTACAAACCCACCACCAAAACATTGAAGATTAAAGCAAATAACACCCATAAAAAGCAAACCAGAAGAGATCGCAGATAAACTGCTTGTCAAAATGCCAAAACCAGAACGAGATGGCAAGGAAACAGTACTTCGGCGCCGGGCTCGAAGTTGGGGCCGACGAGGTTACCGGGCCGGAGGAGGAGCTTGTCGAGGTCCCTCGATCGGCTCTTTGGCGCAGTTGAGTTCGCCATTAATCAAAGACCACCCTTTAGTATGTTTCGCTTTTCACTCAACAGTTGTTAGTGTTTTTGATCGCCAAAGGCACAGAAAATCAGAAAGCTTCCTGCTTCAATACGAATGGAGGGAGTCCGGCGGGTGAGAAGGTAGCTTGAATTCGACGCTGGGGGTTCGGCTCCGTCCGATGTCGATGGTGTTTTAGTGCTCAGGCTCCGGGCCTCTGTCTGCATTCTTCGCCCACCAGAAAGCGATGGGCTTCAGTTAGCGGGGATATGGACCAATGTTTTTGGACCCGGCCCGGCCCGGCCGGTTGAACCGGTTGAACCGGACCTGAGCCTGAAAACGGGCCGGTTGAAGGCTTCAGCCCGTTTAGGTGAATGGCCCGTTGAAACCCGTCAAGCCCGTTGTGCCCGTTGAACTCGTGCGACCTGCTACGCTCGCCTGGGCTGAAATTTTCACCATCTTTTTAAGTTTTTGTCTTTTTTGACTTAAATTAAAGTTTAAAACTTAAATTAAAAATCAATTAAACTAATTAACTAAGTAAAAACTAAAACCTAAAAACTAAAAACGCTAAGAATCTAAGATCATTAGGAGCTCGGGACAGTGGAAACAAATTGCAAAACCCAGATAGGAGGAACCAACAGAACTGCAGAAGGGTCTTCCATTGATCTTCTCTTCGTCGATCGTCCGTCGATCTTTTCCTTTGTCACTGCACTTCTTCTCTTTCGATAGAAAAGCAACGGACAGAAGCATAATGAAGCTACTGCCTTCAATCAAGAGAAACTGCGTAGCATCAGCCCCACAGTGGACGGCAATCTCGCGGCCAGTGCGATCTTGCGGCTAGTCTCGTGCCAGACTGCAAGTAGCTTGGAAAAGAGAGCAGCAGGGCCAGGCATGCGGCGGTGGTCGCTACGGGGCTTAAGGAAGACGAAGATGAAGACGCAACAAAAGAGACCGATTGTGGAGATGTTGAGAAGGTACTGGATGTTGCCATACCAGGCGTCGTCCATTCCGGCGTCGCCGTCGAAGGCAGGGGAAGGAGGAGGAGAGGGAGTTTGGTTCATTGGGGCGGGGGATTTGGAGATTAGGGTTTGGGTGATTGGGTTTTGGGATTTTGATTCATGAAGGAGAAACTAACCTACACAGTAAAATTCAATAAAAATGTCAAAAAAAAAAAATTTTTAGTTGACCGGTTGAATCGATCGGGTGAACCGGTTCAACCGGTTGACCCGGACCCAGTGGTCAAAACAGGCCAGCCACCGGGCCGGGTTCAAAAACATTGATATGGACGCCCAGGTATAGAGGTAGAAAGGAGTTGATGAGATCCAGATGTGGTTCCGATGGTATTTAAGAAGATTGGCCCAAAGTGCGTTTGAGTTGGGTTCTACACTGTTGACACAATAAAATATAGGAAGGAAAGTCACGCAGTTCGCTAATATGTAATTTTTAATAATAATAATAATAAAAAAAAACTCCTACTTCTAGAAGGGTTCTGTGCCCTGCTGTTCGCAATTTCTTATTCTACCACCTACGTTTCCTCTTTATTCCCAAATTCCTTACCCTTTGTGCCAATTTAGAAACAAAATAAACTAAACTTTATTGGTTTATTAATGATTTTTTTTTTGTTCGGTTTGTGTTTGATTTCTATGTAAGTGCCCATTTGGTGTAGCTAAAGCGTTTAATAGAAGTTCTATTAGAAAAAAAATTATTGTAGAAGTGTTATTTTTGTAAATAAAAAAATAAAGATAAAATAAGAATAATGTATTAATTTCATTAAAACTTAAATGAGAAGCTCCTACTGAAGTACCAATTCGATACTTTTGAGATTTGCAATGAAATGAAAAAAATGCTAACTTGTGAGAAGTTATAGCATTTTTTACTAATTATAATATTTGATGCAGGTTGTGCTTTTGAAGTCAAGAAGTCCTTCCCACAAGCTGCAACCAAACAGGCCCTAAGTTTTAATTTTTATTCATTTTGCGTTTGTTTTGTTTGTTTTTTTATTGAGGTTAGAAGCATCTTCTTCTACATATAACATGAACATTTTTTTTTGTTGATTTGTATTTATGGGAAAGAGAAACAAAAGTTAATTCTCGCAAATTAAAAGTGGATAAATGGATGGCCATGAAAAGTTAGAAGAAATTTTGAATCCTTATTTAGAAACTCCATGTTCTGGTATGGCTTTTGATTTTGAAGAGGAGCTTTATGATTTTTATAGTAAGTATGCTAAACAAAAAGGATTTTATATGCTAAAGAAAAGTGTGAAGAAAGGAGATAAGGACCAACAAAAATATTATTATCTTAATTGTTTTAAATCTAGTAACAGGAGAACCAATGCAGCAAATAGTTTTACTCCTAAGCTATCATATAAAATTGGATGCAACGCTACGATTAATGTCAAGCTGGATAATGAAGAAAGTTTCCATCTCTAGAGTTCATTCAGAGCCTAACCATGAACTTAGCCCACGAAAATCACGATTTTTTTATGTGCAACAAGCCAATAGATCTACAAGTTAAAAAAACACTTGAAATGAATGATGAACCTAGTATTCCTTTAAATAAAAAATTTCTAATCACAAGTTGTTAAAGCTGGATGATATGAGAAGTTATCATTTACTGAGAGAGACTGTAGAAATTATATTGCTAAAGCAAGATAATTTAGGCTTAGGGTTGGTGACATTGAAGCACTTCAAAATAATTTTTTTCGCATGCAAATATGAAATCCAAATTTCTTTCATGTTATTGATATGGATGAAGAAGGTCGTTTGAGAAATGTATTCTGGGTTGATCCAAGATTGATAGCAGTATATGAATCATTTGATGATATATCATTTGACACTACATACCTAACTACTAGATATGACATGCCATTTGCATCATTTGTTGGTGTGAACCATCATGGATAGACTAATATACTTGGATGTGCTTTGTTATCATATAAAGATACATATACTTATATTTGGTTGTTTAACTCATGGTTGGAGTGTATATCTAATCATTTTTCAAGAGCAATTATTACAAATCAATGTAAGGCTATTAGAGCTGTAGTTGCAAAAGTATTTTTGCATTCTCATCATCGATTTTGTTTTTGGCACAGTATGAGAAAGATTTCGAAAAGACTTGGAGGGTTTGTTGAATATAAGAAAGTGAAGGATATCTTGAAAAGTGTTGTTTATGAGTTTATATAAATTACTAAATTTGAAAAAAAAAAAATAGAGAACATTAATTAAGGAGTATACTCTAGAAATTAGTTGTTGAATTCTATATATGATGCTCAACATTTTTGGGTCTCAGTATATATTAAAAATATTTTTTGGGCTAGGATGTCTACCATTCAGAGAAGTAAAGGTATACATGCTTTTCTTAATGGCTATGTGTCATAAAACTTCTTTGAAGCAATTCGTAAAACAATATAATATTGTTTTGAAAAGTAAGATTGAAAATGAGAACAAGTAAGATTTTGCTCCCTTTAATTCAAGTATTACTTCAATGACTGGTTTTGATTTTGAGAAGCAATTTCAGAAGGCTTATACCAATGACATCTCTAAATTGTTTAAATTTGAGATAAGAGACTTGGGTTATTTTAATTTAGAATTTAATGCCATTGATGGGTTAGTATCAAAATTTCTTGTGAAGGACATTTTAAGGGGAAAAGATGGCAAGTTCAAAAAGCATGTGGTTTATGATGTTAGTTTCAATGAGAATGATTTTGATATTAAATGCTCTTGTTGTATGTTTGAGTTCAAAGGGATTTTTTTGTAGACATATGGTGAAGGTGCTTATTGATAAAAATATGAAAAAAGTTCCATGTCAGTATATTTTAGATCATTAGAGGAATGATGTTAAACATAGACACACATTCATTAAAAATTGCTACGATAATTTTAAATCTAGTGAGAAAAAATTGAGATATAATAAGTTGTGTTCTCAATTCTACAAAGCTGTAGAAGTTGGAGTTGAATCTAAAGGAAATTTTGAATATTTAGTTAATTGCATTGAAGATGTGTTAGAGAAACTTAAAAATCAATTAGATTCTGAGAGCATTGTTCCTAATCATGTAAATATAGAACCTGCACTAGTGAGGAATGAAGAATATCATCAAGTTCTAACCATCATTGCTAGATTGCTAACTCCATTGAAAGTAAGGGCAAAAGGCTAGCCTCCATTGAAAAGTAAGAAGTCTATTGTAGAGAAAATTATAGAGAAGAAAAGAAATAAAAAAAAGGTACCAATAAGATTTTTTTAAATAAGTGTGTACTTTAAATATGTACATATACATATAATTTACAAATTTTCCCTTTATTTATCAAATTAGCCAAGAGGATCAAAACAAGCAATCTCAAACTGATTTGCAGCCAATAAAAAATAAAAGGTTAATTATATACTATGTTATTTTGTTTTGCATATAGTTTCTATATTTCATCAAATTAGGTAATAACAAAATACTGTTACTTTAGAAAGCATGTGTTTGTAATTTCTTAACAAGGGACGTAGAGTGCTTCAAAGTTGGCATAATTTGTCACAAAGATGCTATTTTATTTTGATTAGTGACATGGCTTAATGATGATATAATCATAGATTTTCTAAAGTATAAAGGTGCTAGAATGATTGGGCATACCATATTGTTAGTGGTTATTACTTGGTTAAAATCTCCTTTTGGTCCCTCTACTTGGCAAAAAACTTGTTTTTAGTACCTTTACTTAAAAAGCCTGTTCTTGATCTCCAAAGTTTGAAATCTGGTCCATTTTTAATCCCTCCGTTAAGTTTTGCACACATGGCACATTAGATAACGGAAAGGAACAAGCCAAAGTAAAAGATCCAAGGGATAAGCCTTTAAGTGGTTTAACTACGTTAAATTTTCTTAATTAATTTGGACCACAAACAAGTCAAGTGGTAAAAGTTTTAAGTAACTCAGTTTGGATTTAAGATATTATAATTAACATTTTTTTTTCATTTATACTAAAAATGAAAAGTTTCATTTAGTTTAGGTGAATCTAAATTACAATGGAGTAATGAATGATTTTGATCTAAATTTGAATTTTCAAGTTATTTCATACACTAGCTTTCTTAGTTCATGCAACTTGTTAATACTTTATAACGTTTTTTCCCTCTTATATGCATTGTTGCCATTTTTCAGAAAGAATCTTCTTAACAATTGTTTTTGTTAGCAAAGGATTGTTATAATTTTTCCAGATGAAGTTTCTTACCCATTGTTTTTGTTGGAGCAACGTTGCTGGTCACTTGAATGACTATTAGTTGATGTTGGACGTTAAACAATACTAGACAGAGGAAGAAAATTATCTATGCACTACCAAGAAAAGATCTAAATTTGATATTTTTTGTTTTTAAGATGTGAGTATATTCTTGGTTCTCTTTTTCCTCTAGCAATAACACATGATTTGGAATAAATATGCTTTATAATTTCTTGAATCTAGTGTTGGAACTTGTTCTCTTTCTTTTTCGAGGGAGGGGGGTCAATCAAATATTATTGGTGCAATAGATCAAATATATAGAGAATCAATGGGGAGTTCTTAAAGCATTATGTTATTATGCAATTTAGATTTTTCTTTTGGAAAAAATAAGTGTATTTCACTAAGAAAGCAAAATCTACACCTTTCTCCCAAGCATACCTAAGGAAAAACCAACTTAAAAACTTAGTACACTTCAGCAATCATTTGAATCACAACTCTATATTGTGCAGATTTGCTCACTACACTTTGGCATTTTGCTCCTTGTGTAATACAATCCTCATCTCAATTTTAACATCCCAAGATTGCTTCTTGCATAATTTCTTCAAAAAATGCCACTAGTCAGACCAGGTCCTTGGCACACTATATCCTTTTAGCAACTTAGCAAACACTTCTAGATTTCTCTTGGAAAGATAAAATTAATAAACAAATAGAAACAAGACTCCAACAAAAACACCTTCATCCAAGTTCCTTTTTAACATTAGCAAATACCTTATACCAAAAAGATTATGTACATGTTAGGTATGTACTAAACAATAAGTAATAATTTTAACCATTTTATATATTATCCACGAATGCATAATAATAAGAATTAAATTAAATAACAAATTATCCAAGACCTTTGAACAACATTTGGTTTTTGAGCCTTTTTCATTAACAATGGCAATTTGCCTTTTATTTACCATTAAAAGTCTCAAAGTACCTTATTCACTGCCACTCCCACACTCACCCCCAATGCACGAAGCCTTAATGGGAAGATCTCTGAGGTGTACAGCCATGTAACCGATCCCAGTTTGCTTGAAAACAAGCTGACAGATGATCAAATCACCATCATGCATAGCACCAATGCCCATGTCATCTTTTTCTTTGAGTGGTCAATTATGGCAAGTGCCATCACGAGGGTGCCTAAGGAAATGGTCATTGTAGCGACGTTGTTGAGGAGTAATGGCCACTTCCTCACTCGATCTAAGAGAAATGTGGAAACCAAGATGAAAGTGGTCTTGACCAATCCAACGGTGATGATGGTGAGCAGCTGGTGGTTGTCCAATGCGATTTTGGCCGTTGTGAAGATTCTAGGATTGTAGAATACGACGGAGTCCATGACACAAGCTTGCGTAATTAATCACGATGGTGTAAAATCGATGAAGGTTGCATTGTGAATGGAAATCAAATGGATGATAAAGCATGTTGCATTCCATTGAAGTTTGGTATGTCTTTGATTCTTAGAGAATGAGAAGGAAGAAAGTGATTGAAATTATATGTTTATTTAGGGTTTGGTAGAAAAGGAACCACTGGGGATGAAGGGTTTGGGAACGATGAAAGGAATGGGAACAATACAGAATAGAAGTATGAGGTTTATTTTTTTTAATTACAAATTACACATAAGCAAAGGACAAAGCACATAGTTCGTAGCACAATTTGAAGCCAAATATCGCTGCTTGTATTATTTTCCATATGGAGAAACATTATTCCACTTTAACAAGATTTCACAACCATGCTTTTATATAAGTTTTTAATAATTTGCTTAACTTTATGTTGGTAAGTTTTGTTTGAATTTTTTTCTTTAATATAATTGATATGTTGAAATTTTCTTTAATTTGATAAGACTTTATGTTGTTGTCAAATAAAAATTATGAGGTTTTCTTCTAATTACCTTTTATTCTTTGAAATAATCAAGATAAGAGAGGGAAATTAAGATGGCAAGCCAGTCTTTTAGCTAGGTTGTGTCTTGAGCTATAGAAAGTCAAACCATTCTCAGCAATTGTGTCTTTGCAATTTGGTTATGTAAGGATAAACATTATTGCTATCTTTGCTTTGAAGACAAGCATGAGTCACTACATGCTTTCAATCTATTGTCATGTTGTTGCATTTCTTATCAGGGCTTCTTGTGCCTTTGTCCTTGCAGGTTTCCACTCTAACTCTCCCTCAAACATTCATTTTCCCCCTTAATTTGGATAAAATATAATACATACATGTTTTGTCTCTTAATTTGATATAATATTAATATTCATTTTCACGTTTGCAAGAGTGTAAATGTAAGGCCAAAATTAACTTTGCCTATCTTCCTAAGGATAATGGCACTTCAAGTTATTGAGTAATACTATAAACCTCTAGTTATCATTTCCTTCAACTCTTTATGCAATTATTGTCTTTAAATCAAAATTAATTAAACATTAACTAATCATCAAACCAATGCTAGACTAAAACTTACACAATGTGAGGATGATATATATTGATAACAATAGAAGCAACTTTTTAAATGTATTATTTGTGCATTTCTATGCACTATTTGTGTATTACCCATGCTATAAGTTATTGGACCTATATGCTTACTTGATTGATTTGATGCTTGCTTGGGTGATTGATTCTTCATAATCATCAGCTTGGTGCTAAATCAAAACTTATACAATGTGGGCATAACATGCATATTGACAACAATGGAAGCAACATTTTACGTGCACAATCTGTGCATTTTTTGTGCATTAACCATGCTATATGTTGTTGGGTCATTTAAGGGGTGCATTAACCATGCTATAAGTTGATTGCAACTTGTCAAGGTTCTAGATATATTTCAGGTTACAATTAAACTAAATCATTCTCTTCAAAATTTTTAACTATACTAATTTGATTAACCTAGTTATCGTATTTTAATTATTAAGTTAAAATTATTTGATTAAAGGAGTTTTAACTTAAATCTAGAAAAAAAAATCATACACAAAAGTTAGGAATGGAATATTTTAACTTGTGAAATGATCAAAGAGTGGTTTGCTCTAAAATTGCTTATTATGTGCAAGGGGTTGCGATATGGGAACAAGGCCTCACTTTCGCAACATCTTTCAATCCTTTGTGCATGATTATCACTATTGTTATTAGGGTTATAGTATTGAAAGAGTTAGTCCATTGGGGAAGATATACTTGTTTTCAAAAATAAATCGAATGTGATGAGGACATGCTCCTCTTAGTTTAAGTGGCTTGTTCCTTTTTTCTTTTCTTTTTTTTTGGATTTCAACATACTTGAAGCCATTCTCATAGTGATTAGACTATACGCTATGGTGTAGGGCAAAAATAGATTTGAAAAGCACATCAAAAGATATAGGTGAAAACAAATAATTGCCGATTATTGATCATGGAGGCATAATCGATGATCCTGCTACAAATATCAAATTCAACTTCGTTGTGTAATGTTGCATGGGTTATCTCAAATATTTCATCTCATGGACAAATAACTCAGCATTGTTATTTTTAATTCTAATAACTATTTTTTTAAGTTAGCTCTGATTTTCTTGAACTTATGTAATAAGTTGAAAGAAATAAAGCTTATAGAGACTAAAAGGCTATTTGTGGCATAGGTGAAAGCCAAAGAGCATAATCAAGGCTATATACTGATTTTCATTATGATTGGACTATATACTATGCTATAGAAAAGCAAGGATTTGAAAAGCACATTAGAAGAGACAGGTGAAAACAATAAATTGCCCATTGTAAAAAATGGAGGCATAATTGATGGTCTTATTGTAAACATCAAATCAGATTTTGTTGTGTAATGTTGCATAGGACTATCTCAAAGATTTCATGCAATGGACTCATAACTCAACATTGTTATTTTCTGTTCTAATAACTAGTTTTTCGAGGTAACTTTGATTTTTTTGAACTTATGTAATAAGGTGAAAGAAACAAAACTTATAGAGACTAAATAGCTATTCGTGGCGTAGGTGAAAGTCAATGAGTTTATGAAAAATCAAAAGATTAATCATAGTCCAATGGCTCTTCTTTAATTTTGCTTTGTGTCCATTTGAATACCCTACCATCTTAACCTAAATAGAATGTACTTATATGAGTATAAATAACAAACGTAATTAGCTAACCATTTGTTAATATAAGTTAATGGCTAATGCTCATTGGAAAAAATTTTAAGAGATCACAACTGAGTCTAACTTGAATTTAAATACTCCATTAAGTGAGGCAATCATGAATAATAGCACTTAAACTTGCTCCATTAATTGACCATAACTTTCAGACGAAAACCATTCAAACTTAACATTTGATTAAAATACCAAAATGATCCCTAAACTTTGAGTTCTACCTTTTTAATCCTTAAACTTTTAAAAGAACGAAAATGGTCCTTAAACTTAAATTTTTAATACCTATTTGGTCCTTTATTGATAGAAGTGTCAAGTGATACATTTAAAACTGCTAAAAAAGTCTTAATTTTTTTTACAAATATTTACATAGAAAATGAAAAAAGAACAATTTGATGAGTTTCATAACTCAATTTTTAATTTAGTATTTATTTTCAAAATTTTTATAAAAAAATAATAAAAGAAGAAGAAGAAGAAAGAATTATATTAAGGGATTCATGTTTTAGATTGTAGATTATACCGAATTGTAAAACATAAATCATTAGATAGAGAGAACCTAACCTCTAATATCAAGAAACCTAATCCTAATCTAATAGCTAATATAATGCAATTCTATACTGTCCAAATTATGTTACACTTTTTATTAAATTAATTAGTTTTTATTTTGTTTTACAGATAATTGTTGGTCCAAAGTGAATAAAAAGGAGAGCAGCTACAAGTCTAGAGGGAAAAAAAGAAAAAAAGAAAAAAAAAGAAGAAGATGGAAATGAGTGGGATTGGGCTCTGAAGGTTAACAAAAACTTAAAATCCATCAAATTGCAAACCCAATTGCAATTAAAAGCCCGCCAATGATCAACATGATTCGCAAATTGCCCTTTCTCCAAGCCCCATTTATTTTACATGTCAGATACAGATACGCTTAGGCGCTTGGCAGTGACCAACATGATTGCAATGTATTTTTCGGAAGTGTGGTTCATTTATATGGGCAATCACTTGTTTGGTCCTAAATTGTCTTAAATTAATTGTTGTTTTTTTGTTTTTACACATGAACAGACACGATTCAGTCATGCGAGAACCAGCTTTTCAGGACGTCTAATTTGAGTGATTTCCCTAATGTCAAATTCACTGGCTGCAATATATTAAGCAAACTTGGAATTAGACCTTCTGTTCACTCATTATACATATTATATAAACAAAAATGTGCTAATTACATTTTTCCATTGGTGAACCAATGATATCATCACAAGAGAATGACCACCGTAAAAATTGTCCCCAAAGCTTTATTCCTAGAATCCATGCCCCCTAACCAGCTGGAAAATTTGGGTTCCACAATCTATAGGAACCATAATCTAAATTCTAACACCTAACTCTGCCAGTCCCGCCTAATCCTTATGGCTGAACCTGTATCTTCAATTGTTCTTTTGATCAATGTGGAGAAACCACATCATTGCTGTGTAAAAAGCTTGTATCTTCGAGACGGGTGTATAAACTTAGAGGCTTTGTTCTTGAATCGAACCTGGAGTGAGACGGGTGTATAAACTTAGAGGCTTTGTTCTTGAATCGAACCTGGAGTTTATATGTTGTTGATGACTGATGAGTTCAACGTACGAGAATTATCATGCTTTAGGAAAAGTGCATAAAGTAGCTCGTTCCATGCATCAGGAACTCCAGGTAGACACCAATGGCTGCAGTCTTGCCTATGCAGTGGTGCAGGGCTTTTGGGACCCAAATAATACAAAGATGAATGCCCGTCTTTCCTCAGTGCTGTCATCTGGGTTACGTTTAATATGTCAAGTCCCGTTGACAGTGATGTGTTTGAATAAGTTGCCAACACATCACCAACTACCTTGACTAGTCCCCAAGTTTGAGATGACACCAATGATGTTCTGAGCCCTGGGAGCGTCTCCAAGTGGCAGCTCCCTCCAGATTTCCAATCACCTCCCCTGCAATGTTATGAAAATCATTTCCTCAGATCAAAACCTATTCAACAGCATAGAGCATGTTCCTTTTTTCACATATCCAATGAGCAGGACCAAAGATATGTAGCTTATAGATTAATGTGTATCATAAAGCAAAAGTAAGGACCCCCTAATCCCAAACATAAACTAGAAAGAACTCTGTAAATAGGTCCAACGCAAGAAAACATTGTACAGCTTGACTATTGAATTATTCAAAAAATCAAAAAGTAATATGCACTAGAATTTTTCATGTGATATTCCATGTTAATTCAAGTTCTTCTAGTGATATCCATATTTGCCCCAACCTTTTCCTCCTAAACTTTTTTTCCTGAAGCCTGAACCCAGGCAATCATCTTCCAAAAGATCAAAGTTCAAACCCTTTTTGATATATTTTTTGTGGATTTAATGCACATGCTGAAGTATTAGAGAACAAAACATGTGGAATGCAAAGTGATAATGGAAAAAGATGACTCAAGTGTTGAGACAAACCTGAAATGTACAGGAGCAAATGTGCGAAAGAAGACCTGGGTCTTGCTCACATTTACCTCATTGTGTATCCAACGCATCACAGTCTCTATGGACTTCCGATATGCTTGTTCCACCTTCATCTCCATCTTCACTTTTGTCCCTACTTGAAAGTAACACCCCCTTACCAACAAAAAGGGAAATTAAAGGTAAGAAAATTGTAAGTGAAGCATAGAAAATTAACTCAAGCACTAAGCTACTAACTTCATGATTCATATTAAAACTGAGCCTTCTGTTTTCTGGAAAATTAACTCCAGATTTTTCGGTGTCTATGCTTAAGGGCTTTTGAAAACAAGAATGTTAAATATAACACAAACTCGTATAACATACAAATGAACATTTTAAGCAGAATAACAAAAAATTTAAAAAGGGGTAAAAGGAATATCTTATTTACCCTCTTATGGTCTTCTCATAGTTCCACCAATGCCCAGTATTGAAGATCAGCACATCTGCATTTCTCCACCTGCTAGAGTCCCAATCCATTTGGTCCAATTTCAGGGTTGTCTTAATCTTTTCTGGAGAGCCAGCTGGTGACCTGCTTTGCAGGACGAGAAATGGAGCTCTGTAGTACTCCACAGTACAATTATAGTCCTTAAACATGAAAACCAAGAAACCTTTATGCTTTGTGATTGGGCTACCATTCACTTCGTATATTGAGTCCTTATTGGGAACGGCAGAAGAAAGCATGCAGAGGAATGACTCCCATTGATTTCTTCCAATAGAATCCCCTACAAACACTAAGCGCTTGTTCCGTAGTTTCTCCAACATTACTTTCCCATCAAATCTGATTAATCAGTGACAAAAAATAAAATAAAATCATAATCAATCATCCTTATTCTTTTCTGTTAATAATTTAGATTTAGAGCATGGGGTAGTTGAAATGAATGGTAGATGGAAGGCAGGTTTTACACAAGGGTGTGCTCTTTTTAGGTGCTATTACATAAGGATGGGACAACATCCGCAAACATGAAATCCATACACCCATAATTCAAAATTTATAGTCCTTCTCAAGTAAGATTCATACATGAATTAAAAACATTGGTAGACCTATAGAAAAATTTTACTCACACAATCAACTCACAGTAAAGTAATACCACCAAGTGAGGTGAGGGCATAAAACAACAGAAAGATCAAAACAATCCTAATTCTAAAAAAGGGATAGTTGTTGCTGATCAAAAAAAAAAAAAAAAAAAAAAAGAAAGAGAAAAAGGAAAAGGGATTGTTGTTTTGTCTTCATTGTCTAAATTATTTCAATCCTTGTATATAAGTTCAAGGATATAAATGATCTACACAAAGAAACTGACTTACTTAAAATGACACTTGGGTCTAACAATTAACAATCCTCTTTATGGATTATTTACCACAGAAAAAAAGTTAAATTAGTATCCAGTCTTTTTCATTGATAGCCAATTATTAGTTTATTACTAGCTCCAGTCCATTTTAATTGTTGCAATTTTACAAAATGCTTTTATATAACACATGATCAACAATTCAAAAAGAAATTGATCATGTGAAACTACTTTATGTTGACAAAGAAAAAAAATTGATCTGGTGAAATTGCTTCATATTGAAGAAAAAAAATGATCAAGTGAAACTACTTCATACTGAAAAGAAAAATGCAGTGGTCTTTAATATTAACTCAAGTTAAACTCCGAGACAGAAAAGGCTTTATCAAATGGTTATAAACCACATAGGATTCACAGACAAGACTAGTCCACCGTTTGGTTGGTAAGAAAATGCAGGAAAATAACAGATACCGTATTGGCAATTAGCCCTTGAAGGAGCACAAAAAGGTTTCAGTTAGTGACTTCAATGATAATCAAAATTTCAGCAACTTTGCAAGTTTCCTGTTGTTTTTCCAGCAACCAAACAATGTAAACAAATGAATAGTGGGAAGAAATCAACAAATAAGAACCTGGGTAAGTTGCAACGTCTGGGTTGCCATCTCCACTTGGTGTAGAACAAGTCAGGCCTCCCATACTCTGTACACCTAAACCCCTCATCCAAAAAGCTGCAATCTTTGGATTGATACAAAGGATACCCTTCATCCCACACCCAATCACCATCAAACACATTGCAATCATTCCCCTGCTCCCCCAAAAACTCAACTCTCTTAATCTCACTAGACGACCCATTCAATTCCAACCACAAGAACCTCTCTGATTGTGCAGGAATTGCATACCCTTTAGCCACAGCCCTGTAATCCAAATAAAAGAAGCAGCAAATCACACAAAACACAACAAGAAAGAACCCCAGAACTCCCAAAGACGGCTCAAACAGTTTAAAGCGCTTGAATTTCTTGAAAAGCTCACACATTGTCATGGTTTCATGGTTCTGCTGAAATGGGTTCTTACTCATTTGAGCAGAAAACCAGCCAATCTAAACAAAAGTCTTTACCACAAAGAAACAATGAAAAAGCACAAGAAGTGTTGGTTGTAAGCAAAATAGCACTCATGGGCAGAGGCATTGAATCATGTCCTTTGCTTGGTAGGTCAGTTTTAAAGCCATATGAAATAATGGGTAACAGAGGAAAGAAAAGAGGCAAGTTGTCACTTGTCAAGGATACAACGCAGCATTCATGGACGAATTAATATGTTCTCTTCCTTCAGAGAGAGATTGAACTGAGAACAAATTTTTTTTTTTTAAATGAGTATTGGAAACTAGAGAATTTTAGGTATGCTTCTGGTGAGGAGGGATTCATTTAAATAATCAAACAATCTGAGAATATGATTGAAGAAGTCTCCACCCTCCACTTGAGAAAGGATTGTGTTTATTCTTTTGGAAAGAAGAGAATCGTGGGGTAATGGGCTGGAGACATGGGTCTTAATTTGAGACCACTTTTTCGTTGGTGGGGCAGGAGTGGCAACGGATAGAAATTGTTGAAATCCCACGCATTTGTTTAGCTCGTGTTAATTTAATGGCGATCTTGATAGATTGTTATGCCTTTTGATTGGATCGTGTAGTGCACAGGAGACGAGAGAGCGTGACTTACTTCTTAGTGCCATTATGATCATCTGTTATTCTCGTCGGACTCAGACTACGTTACTTCCTGGTGTCAAGCCCAAATCCAGGAGCAAGGTCATGGCCGTGCATTTTGAAGTATGGATATCCAAATGGCCAAATTTAATAAATACTCTA
>BPVZ01000053.1:438742-451120 GCA_020521535.1 Rubroshorea leprosula | reverse complement strand
ATTAATACCTAACATTAGAAAAATCCTTAAAGTAAATGGGTCCAAAAAAATGAAGTTTATTCAAAGCTGGCTGCAGCAAAAGAGTAAGAGTATGTTTGGTTTAACTTATTTTATTAATTTACAATTTTTTAAAAGAAAAAAATTAGTTAAAGTCTTTAAAAATATTGATTTATAAAATAATTTCAAATGAATATAAGTTATTTTATCAACTATTAATTAGGTACTGTTATCATTTTTTCTTTATCATCTATCCTAAACAGAACCTAATCCTTTCCACCAAGAAAAGTTGAGAAGTTATATAAACCTGTTTGGTTTAAGCTTCTCTCAAAAAAGGAATTTGAGGAAACCAACCAAAAGTCAGCTTGGTTTGACCAAAGAAATTAAATTTCTTAACATACAAATTAAGATAAAGTATAGTTAATTATAATGGAAATGTAAATGATTATATTGGATATATAGTTGATTACAAAAATTTACGTAAGCAATTATAAGAATATATTCACTTACTCTTAAAAAAGACATTGATACATACACCTTGTATAGTTTTACATTCTGTTATATATTGATGAAAACCATTAGCTTATAATGGAAATTGTTAATTTTAATAGTAAAAATAATGAAAATCATCAGTTTTAACAGTATGAGTAACGAAAATTGTTAGTTTTAACAACACAAGTAACGAAAACCATCAGCATGTAACGAAATGTATAACTTTATAAAGTATATATATCATTTTCCTTTAAAATATTATCTATTATCTCACTTTCTAGTGCCCAAAAAACAATTTATTAGGAAAGTTAGCTTATAATTACTTACATTTTCATTATAAACAATTATACTTCATCTTAATTTTTGTACAAAAAATTTTAATTTTTTTATCTAGTCAAGTTATTATTATTATTTTTGACAAGGGTAATGGTTAAAAAATTAGTATGAATTAGTTATTAGCAACTGAGGATTGAATCCCCAGACCGGATGAACATTTCACCTCCTCAAATGAGATGGTCGTGTTTACCTCTTCAAATGAGGTGGACGGCCATCAAACTGCTTTTTAGTGGAGTTTACGATGGTGGTAGAGCTCGAAACTCTGACCACCACCTCACCCAAGTATTTAAGGTTTTAAGTCAAACCATTAAGTCTAAAAACCCGGTTTCAATCAAGTTAATTTTTAGTCTGCTTTCCCAAATTCTTTTTCGGGAAGAAGGTTCAACTAGACAGGCCCTATATTTCTCAATTATCAATGAACCCAGGTTGTAATTAATATAATGAGTGAGAGTACATATAGCTTTAAATTAATTAGGGCAGGTGCTCAAAGTAGCGGATATATTCCCCTTGTCTAATTCTGTCTACTAAAAAAATGAGAAACTGTTTCAATTCAAGTCTCTGCAGATTGTTTAGTTTAATTAAAAAATACTGTACATGATAGCTAGGGAATTTCTTTTGAAGTAAACTTGTAAGGTATATTTCACGATCGAACCCATGTTGCTGTGGTCAGTTCATCTGCAATTCAGCTGGCAGGAGGTACGGAACCAGACATCTGAGTTCGCTAGAGCGCTATAATTTTAAGATTTCTTGTAAGTCATGATTACTTTACATTAATATAATTTGTACACTAATTAATATATCATTTAATTTAATATATTATAAAATATATTTATTAAAAAATTATTACTTAGTGATATAAAATTAAAAAATAAATAAACTTAAAAATACAAAAAAAAAAAAGAAAAAAGAAGAAGATCTGATTCGCTTTATTTTGGACAATATGGTCGGCAAGAAATGATTTGGTTTTCAAAAAGGAATCCCGTGCAGGTGGAGAAGTCATTTGATTTAGTGCAGATATGTTTATATCAATGGGCAAAGGATAAGCTGGTAAGAGGCATGATTCCTTTTTCAGAGTGGTTGGTGAACCCAAGGGATGCGGGAAAAAACCTTTTTTTAATTATTCATCTTATTAAATTTGTAAGTTTTAGTTTCTTATATTATATTATAATACTTTTAATTTTTATTAGATTTATAAGTTTTAGTCCTTCATTTATTAAAATTAAAAAAAAAAATCCTTACTTTATACTGACTGTTAATTCTGTTAATTAATTCTGTTAACTAAAAAGAGATTTTTATCAATTAACAGTTAATTAATAACTAATTAATAAAATTAACGACATATTATAAAATTAATTTTGTTAATTTTATTAATTGAAAAAAAGTTTTTGATAACTAACAGTCAATTAATAGAGTTAATAGTTAATTAATAAAATAAAATATTATAAAGTGAGAGTTATTTTTTTTAATTTTAATAAGTAAACTAAAAGTATCATAATATAAGCTGTGGTTAAAATCTATAAATTTAATAAAATGAGAAGTTAAAAATATCACATAAAATAAGAAATTAAAACTTTTAAATTTAAAAAAGTGAGAGTTAAAAATAAGCTTTTGTCGGGATGCTTGAGCTAAGTATAAAGACAAATAGCAGTGCTAGGGTCACTCGCCTCTTGCACTCTCCGGCCAACACTTCCCTTTTCATTTGGCCACGTAAGCTTGTTTCAGCTTTGAAGGCGACCTTTTACTGACCACTCTAACGTGGCCCAATAAAAGTGAAAGTGTTGAGCGGAGAGTGCAGAAGGCGAGTGCCCCTAGCACTCCTCAAAGACATTTAAAAGGGCTTGGGTTGGAAATGGGAATAAGATCAATGTAAATGATGCACAAAAGAAGAAAATTTACATGCTTAAAAGTTCATGGATTTAGAATATTATTTGTACTTCATTAATAATTTATTTTTGTCATTTCAAAAAAACTTAAAAATATAGTTATACATATAGTATGTAAAAATCAACTGAATCGATTGTATTTAATTATATTATATTTTAATAATTAAATCAAATAAATATAAAAAATATATTGAATTAAAAATTACGTCAATAATTTTTTGTATAATTTATACTAATTTTTATATCTATCACTAATTTTTTGGGTCATGTATTACTATATCATTCATGTTAAACTTTAAATTAATTAACTATATTAATCTATTTTTAAATAAAAGATAATTTAAGAAATACCTTAAATGCATAATATAAAAATATAATTTTTTCTATGATTATATATATCAAATCGCCTTTAATTTTAAAATACATTATTTACATGAAGAATATTAATTTTAACTATTAGTCTAATAAAATATAAATTTTATAAAAACAATATGTAATTAATGTAAAACTTTATATATATATATATATATATATTTGAACATGAGAGAACGTGGGGAAATGGGATAATTTGACTACTATTACAATAGATGGAATTCTAGCAAATGGTAGGAGTTCAATACACTTGAACGGCTGAACCAAGGCAGCCAAAGTTGTAGGTGCAATGTAAAAATTTATATAATATACATTAATGTAATTAGATCTTATCAAACCCCACTACACATGATAATCTTATTTAAATAAGGCATGATTATATAGATTGACTAACTAAATCTTTACTCATTACTACTTTTTAATATTTTTTTCTTATTAATAACTTATCTTGTCTGAGGTGGAGGAGGGAATGAGATTTTGAAATTTTTTCTTTATTTTATTAATAAAAAAATTGAAAAAAAAAAATGAGAGGGGAGAGAAATAAAGAAATATTTGGTTCCTTCGAATCATATAGGGATAAATGTTTTTGGTGCTTTATTATTATTATTTTTTAGTATAGTTAGTGTGTATTCTGGGCATTTTTTATGAATATTAAAATTAATTTTTTTTAGTAATACTCTCAAATTTATATACTTAGTAAATTTAAAAAAGATTAAATTTTTAATAATAATTTTAAAACTTAAATCATAAAACTACATAAAAAATAATATTTATTTATTGATAGATACAGCTGTTTCGGGGTTTTGATGCTTTATTTGCGCACTTGAAACTCTAGAAACTTCTCAGATATATTAATTAATTTGCTAGTGTCCCTTGATTTTTAAAGTGTTGATTGCATCAGATGCGTCCTACATAAAGACCTTTATATCTTATTTATTTAAAATGGGCTGTATTTGGCCCAATAGACAATAATTCTTTCTTTTGGCCCACATACAATAGTTTATTGAAAAGTTTTTAAAATAAATTATTAAATGAAAAACCAATGTCCTTGTTGCAGGCCCTGCTTTTTGCAGCGAAAAATTACAAGAAGGAAAGCATCATTTTTCTTTTTCTTTTTCCCATTTTTTTAAGGGAGAAAACACCATTTGTTTTATCTTGGATAATTCTCTATTTTATCATATAATAAAATAAAAATTATTAAATAAAAAACAATTTTAATATTAAAAATTGTCAAAGTTTGGCTATCTCAATCTCATTGAAGTGTAAAAGAGTTTAAATACAACATTTACAAGAGAAACTTAAGCCTAAAGTTTAGGGATATGATACAATAACTTAACTAAATTTACAAGGAAAGTGAATCTGTAAATTTCAATTCCAATACTCCCCTTCAAGCGGAGGCATGAAGATTTCGAATGCCTAGCTTGCTAAGAAGAAAAGAGAGGCGATCTGTGCCCTAAGCCTTCGTAAGGAGATCAACAACTTGGTGGGAGGATGATATGGGTAATGGTCAAAGAATTCTAGCTTGTAATTTCGCACGAACACTATGACAATCAACTTCAATATGCTTAGTGCGTTCATGAAAAACTGGATTAGGAGCAATATGTCGAACAGCTTAATTATCACAATAAAGTGAAGTTGGTTTAGGTTGAATGATGTGAAAATCAAAGAGCAAAGAGCGTAACCAAATAATCTATCTTGTGGTTGTAACCATAGCCCGATATTCGACCTCTACAGATGAATGAGAGACAGTTGTTTATTTCTTGCTTTTCCAAGAAACAAGACAAACACTAAGGAAGATAAAATAACCTGTAGTAGATCTTTAGGTCATAGGACAACTAACCCCGTCAGAATCACAATAAGCAATGAAAGTGAGTGAACCAAAAGAAGGAAATAAGATGCCTTAACTAGGAGTTTTCTTCAAATATTGAAGTAGATGATGTGTTGCATCCAAATGAGACTTGCAAGGCTTGTGCATAAACTAACTCAAAATCTAAACTAAGAAAGCAATATCAAGTCGAGTGATGGTGAGATAGATTAATCGACCAACAAGGCGACGATAAGAGGATGGATCTTCTAACAATGGACCACTTGAAGTATGAAGTTTAAGATTCTGTTCCATAGGAGTATTAGCTATTCGTGCACCAGTAAGACCACAATCTGGTAATAAATCAAGAATATATTTCCTTTGATTCAAGTAAATGCCTTAAGATGACCGAGCCACTTCAATACCCAAAAAATATTTAAGATTGCCAAGGTCCTTAATTAGAAAGTGACTTTGATGAAATTGCTTCACTTGAGAAATAAGCTTGAGATCATTGTCAATGAATACCATATCATCAACATATAGTAATAGAAAAATTGAGGATGAACCACGATGCAGAACAAAGAAAGCATGATCAGACTTTGACTGAATAAAACCAACCTCAAGAAGGGCATGTGAGAACTTGGAAAACGAATTCCTGAAGGCTTGTTTCAAGCCATAAAGTGATTTGTTGAGCTTGCAAACTAAATTGGTCTCCCCCTTACATGGATGTCCTGGAGGTAATGACATGTAAACCTCCTCATTAAGGTTACCATGTAAAAAAGCATTTTGCACATCTAGTGGTTGTAGAGGCCAATTTTTCATAAAAGCAACGGCCAAGAGAACTCAAACTATAGTTAATTTTGTCATCGGTGCAAAAGTGTCATGATAGTCCACCCTTTGAATTTGTGTAAACCCCTTAGCAACTAAATGTGCTTTATGTCTCTTAATGCTATCATCTGATTTGTGTTTTATTTTATAAACTCATTTGCATCCAATAGGATTCATTTTAGGAGGTAATGGAACAAGGGACCATGTGTTGGTGCTTTACAAGGCATGTAACTCATCATCCATGTCCTGCCTCCATTCAAGAAACTTAACACAGCTTGATTAAAAGTTGAGGATTCATAGTCATGAGATAATCTAGTAAGAGAAGCACAATGTGAAGAAGAAAATTCATCATAAGAAAGATAATTAGAAAAGGGAAAGCGAGTACCTTTAGAACTTGAAGATGACTGAACATTGGCATTGGAACAATAATAGTCCTTATATCGAGCTGGCGGGTGAACATGTCGTGTGGAATGTCTTAAAGGTGGATTTGGTATGTCTTCTATAGTTGGTACTGTAGGTGTTGTTCGATATTGTGTAAGGCCAATGTCGGAAAGTGTGGTTGATGAAGTTTCTTCATGGTTACGAGATGCAGTAGTGTTAAGGTCTGAAGAATCCAAAGATTGAGTGGCTTGATAATCCATGGCACTATGATCTTGAATAGGCAACGACAAAGTCAAAGTAAAAGCGTCATGAGAAGTTAATTTACATGGAAAGACATTTTCATGAAAAATCACATGGCTGCTAACATGAATGCTTTGAGTTTGGAGATCAAAAACCTTGTAACCTTTTTGAC
This sequence comes from Rubroshorea leprosula, assembly GCA_020521535.1. Lineage (NCBI taxonomy): Eukaryota > Viridiplantae > Streptophyta > Magnoliopsida > Malvales > Dipterocarpaceae > Rubroshorea > Rubroshorea leprosula. The sequence continues at coordinate 444,615 of BPVZ01000053.1, read as the reverse complement.
CAAAAGGATAACCCACAAAAATGCTTGTTGATGCATGTGAATCAAATTTATGCTTAATATGACTATTTCTAGCAAAACACAAACAACCAAAGACACACCAATGTTTATAGGTAGGTGGTTTTTGGAAAAATAATTCAAGAGTCTTACCATTAAGAACTTTGGTCGGAGTTCAATTAATAAGATAAGATGCAGTAAGGATGCATTCATCCCAAAACTTGGTTGAAAGTTTAGCTTGAAAACAAAGAGCTCTAGCTACATTTAGCAAATGTCTATGCTTTTGTTCAACAATGCCATTTTGTTAAGGTGTATCAATGCAACTATGCTCATGAATTACCCCCAACAGATTGAAGAAATTTCTTAATGGACTGATTAAAAAATTCCCTACCATTATCATTGCAGATTTTGCAAATAGTAGTTTTGAATTGTGTCTTAACCATATGAAAAAAATGTTGGGCAGAAGTAAAAACCTGTGATTTGTGTTGCACCAAGAAGACCCATGTACTACAAGAAAAGTCATCAAGAATTGTTAAAAAATACTGTGCACTAGTTAAACTAGGTTCATGATAGGGTCCCCAAATTTCTATATGAACTAATTCAAAACAATGAGTTGTAGAAATGCAACTTGTAGAACAGAGTAGTCTAGACTGCTTAGCTTGGGGACAGATAAGATAGGGTGAATGTTCAGGAAAAGAAATGTTTGAATCTAAGAGACAAAATTTGGATGAAATACCATGACCCGGATGCCCAAGTCTCAAGTGCCAAAGATTTTGGGTTGTGCTTGCGGCTATAGAACAATTTTTTGGGGAAGCGTAGACAGTCAGATCTGAGTTTGTATCTAGATAATAAAGACCATTATGTTCTTTAGCGAAACCAATCACCTTCTTCATCCTTAGGTCCTAAAAAGCACAAAAATTAGAAAAGAAATGAACCGAACAATTTAGTTCTCAAGTTATATGACTAATTGACAAGAGATTGAATTTAAAAGAGGGAACATGAAAGACACATTTCAATTGTAGATCTAGAGAAAAGTGAAATGAACCTAAATGTGTTGCAGGAACTCGATTCCCATTGGGTAGTTGAATAGGAGGGCCACGGTGAATGTGAGAATTTTGTAACAAGGTTAAATCAGTTGTTATGTGGTTTGTGTAACCTGAGTCTACTATCCAAGGGCTATGATGACTAGAAGAAAAATATGAGATAATACCAGCAAGGTTTTCCAAAACATTGGAAGAAGTACAAAAATTAACGTTATTGATTTTGTGTAGATCAAGAAGCTGTCCATCTTGTTCTTGAGGGAAAGGCAAGCCATCATCCACCTTAGTCCATCCTTGGTCAACTAGTACTGACATTGCCATTGTTTTATTTGAAAAAAATGATTTCGGATCGTTATGCTCTGATACCATGTCAAAGTTTTGGCTATCTCAATCTCATTGAAGTGTAGAAGAGTTTAAATACAATATTTACAAGAGAAACTTAAGCCTATAGTTTAGGGATATGATACAACAACTTAACTATATTTACAACGAAAGTAAATTTGTAAATTTCAATTCCAATAAAAATCATCTCATTTAATGATTTAAATTGTGTAATTTCATATAATTCAAAATGGAAAACTCATTTTTGTCCATTTAATTTGTAAATTTGATCAAAATTTTAAACAATTAATTGTTCAACCATGCATTCAAAGCAAATATTTCTCCAAAAAACCTAATGACTAGAGCTAAATCAAAGAAAAGGTATTTGCTGGGTGCAAGTTGTATTTCTAAGCAAGAGAGAAGAGTGAATCCTAATTTTGAAGGCACAATATCAAACTCCACCAGTTTATCCCCCAACTGCTACCCTCCAATAACAATAGATGTTGGTTCTTAAATGAGACTCTCCATCCACGAATGCCAAACACATGACATCTTTTTTCGCCTTCGGCACATCTAGTCCAGTCACCATGCTACGAATTCTCATCGCGTTAAGGCATGCACCAAACGGTTTCACTGGTGTTACTCTAGCAATCTTCTTAGCCGCAGCCCTCTTCACGAAATCCTTAACAAGAGCTTTATATATATTATTATGCAAAACTATGTAAGGAACTATGGTATTGAGTTTTGTCCCACAAACTCCTTCCTTATCAAAGGAAAGCAAAGAGGACTTGAAGGAAACAATTTTCCCATCAATTTTAATGGATTTAATCGTCAATGAATACTCATACAAAGCGTCACCTTCTGAATGAATGGGAGTGGTACTTCCTGGGCTGATGACTAGTGGCGTTTTAATAAGTTTCTCTTAGATAAATCTTCCCAATGTTTGATCATGTAATAATATGAACCGCCACCAACGAAAATGTCCCCATGATATCCTGATGTCGGTTAGGACTTCTTGGAGGGCAAACAAATAGCAAACTTGCTTGAAATGTTGAATGTTAAAGAAAGTTGTGTGATGACTGAAGTTTGAGTCCTTGCAAGGCCGATAATTCCTTGCACACCAACAGCCAAGCCCTTTATATTATCCACATCTGCACATGCAAAGGGGAAACACTTTGCAATTGCATCTATCTTGGGTCTAAGTCCAGTCGTGGAGGATACTTTTAAGGCATCCTTGTATAGACCTACTGAAAGGAGTCTATTAATAAATGGGTTCTATGCCCAGTGCCCCATGTGTTGTTGGTGCATCCAGGGTGGGAAGTTCCATCGCAGCTAGCCATGCATAAATCACCGTCAATGGCTTTGCATTTTGCGAAATCATAACGAATTGTACGGTTTGTTAGTGAGACGTAGCTAGAGGTATTGTAGTTGATCCACAATAAGGAAGTGCCTAAATCGACAACTGCCAACTTGACCAAAAAGTCATTATGTCCTAGGGTAAATAATGCGCAGTATTGTAAGGTTTTATTTAGCTTGTAATTTTGTTATAGAATATTCATATTATAATTATGTTGATTGGGTTCACATTATAATTTATTGATATAATTAAGTTAATTGATTTTTTACCATAAAATATTCTCTTGTACATGTGTATAAATAAATACCTTGTATATTCAATGAAATTATGAAAAAAAGAGTTTCTTTCTTCATATATCTTTATATTTTTCTTCTCTTTATTTTTTCTATTAAGGTATCAAATGCTTGAGGCTTTTTTTACTATTGCTGTTCATCAACTTTGTGAGTTGCTGCTTTGGTTGTAGGTGGTGCCAATCATCATCATCTTCGCTTTTTTTCTTGGACTTATTTGCAATTGGGTTTTCTTGATTCTGTTTCTTTGTTACGTCGGCAATACGTGTTACTCTCACGGCCAGTGTTGCTTCAGCTTTCTCGTATCCAATTGCCGTTGATTTTGCTCTTGATATCCTATCGCTAATTTTGCTCTTGATTTCTTTCAATTGAACTTTTGACGTTATTGTTGCCCAAATTGATATTACCTCCTTCTTCTCCAACGGCGTCAACTGCACCGATTTGCATATTCAGTATGTAGAGTTTTTCACCAAAAACTCACTTTCTTAGACGCTTCCATACTCTTCTTTCCAAATTCAAACTAGTCTCATCGTCACCACCTTAAGTTTTAGAGGAATGTTACAGAATATTCATATTATAATTATATTAATTGGGTTCACATTATAATTTATTAATATAATTAAATTAATTGATTTTGTATTATGGAATATTTTCTTGTATATGTCTATAAATAAGCACATTGTATATTTAGTGAAATTAAGAAAGAAAAAGTTTCTTTCTTCATATATCTTTATATTTTTCTTCTCTTTATTTTTTCTATCAAATTTGTTCACGGGGAACTGGGGAAGAGAAGGGTTGTAGGGTCAGCAAGTTTGGTTAAATCATCAGCTGTTGCTGCATTGTTTGAGGAATATGAAAGGAAGACGAAGGCAATGGGGAAAAGGTATAGAAGGAATGAGGAAGCCACTAGTTTGAGGACTATGTAAGTTTTTTTTATCTTTTAATATTTTAAAAATATATATAATATATTTAATATTTATTTTCATTAATATTTTATATATTTTTAAAATAATAAAAAATAAAATATTAAAAAGTATTGTGAACAAACCTTTAGTATCAGAACTATCCAAAACTTTACACTTACCACTCTACCAACACTGCATATATCTGCATTCTCTTGTTGTGGCCCATTGGTGGCCACTGCAGCCCAAGGGTTGTCGGTGAATTGCACTCGTGACCAATAATCGAGTCTTGCCAAGAGCAAGGTACTAACCTAACTTCTAATCTCTAACTTCTAACCTCTATCTTTTAACCATTATCTCTGTCAAAAAAAGAAAAAAACACTACATATATCTATACGGTGGGAAGTCCTAGCGAAGTAAGTGTCCACTTCTATTGTAAAGGACTGCCTCACCTTATGGGGTTGGAATCCCCGCCCCTCTACTTGTAATATCCCTTCATCTACTTCCCCATGTTCAAAAACACTGCACATATTAAATATAACCTCAGATCGGGTATTTCATTTTTCTCTTAAAACAATATAAAATTAAAAGAAAAGTATTTGCACGAAATGTTTTTTTATGGTGACATCTTAAAAAATATCATATTTTTATTAACATTTTTAAATATTAATCATTAAATTAAAATTTTTGTTTATATATCATGTATGTTAATTTTTAAATTAATTTAATAAATATAACTAATTCATTAATTACATGAATTTATAGTAATGGTGCGTCTCATATAATCCCACATTATCAATAATTGAAATAATTGTCTCAAAATTACATCTTAAATTTAGTTCAAAGAATCATTACTCATAAAATAACAGTTTATATATAATAATAATAATAATAATAATTTAGTGGGCTTAACAACAGGCCCAAACCATCACAAAATAAATAGACAGACCGTTATTTTATGATGGTTTGGGCCTTTTGTTCTGGGACCAAGTTTACTCATCACACATAAAATAATGGTTTACGTTATTCACTCGGACCTTTTCCTTAAAAAAAAAAAAAAATTTTAAGAGATAACTTTTTTTCATCCTCTAATCCACCACACTCACATATAATTGAATTTGAACTCATGATCTTTTATTTTTAGTAAAAAAAAATTATCACTGAGCTTTGATTTTCATTATTATTACTATTATTATTTTTTATGAATTTGATCCGGGTATATGGAAGTGTAGGATCTTCCTGGTGTTACATTTTATAATCTCACTTGTTCTGGAAATTTACAAGTTACCCAGATGCTATTTTTTGAGCCATGGAATTGCTTTTGTTGAATTACTCATTTTCTAATAAATTTGTCTCATTTCTTCATTTTATTAGCATTTGTCTGACTGATGATGATGATGTTGATCCTAATAATATTGTTCCAAGAAGAAGCACCAATAATTAAAGGAAAGAATGAAGCTTTTTTACCATACACTAGTGCCCCTAAACAAATTGACGATCCAACCAATTCTTTTTCTTTTTCTTTTTCTTTTTAAGCAATCAAAGTGTCTCTAGACCAACTTGGGGAAATCAAGACTAATCCCTCCTTAATCTAGTCGAAGGTAGACCATTCATGCTAAAATTAGGAAATTCATAAAAAATTATCTTTTTATTGACCTCTCTAAAGAATCAAATCTTGGTCAATAAGGTGAGGAACAAACCTTTATCAACTAAGTCACAACTCAATACAATATTCTTAGTCTAGTCAAAAATAGACCATTTATGTCAGAACTAAAGAATTCATAAAAAATTATCTCTTTAATGACCTCCTTAAAGAATTAAATCTTAGTCAATAAGATAAGGAACAAACCTTTATCAACTAAGTCACAACTCATTGCATTGCATTGTTAGCAATTGTAGATTCACCCAATTCTAATTCATTGCATTGTGTAGTAGCAATGGAAGCCAAACCCATTTTTACTATTGTTTC